>JAIFZK010000017.1:9137500-9197500 GCA_027481765.1 Tenualosa thibaudeaui | reverse complement strand
TGAGAAAGGGCACAGGGCCGATCCAGATTTTAAACAGCGGCGCATCACGGTACTGGACTGTGTAACCAACTAGCTGGCAGAAGAAGTCTGAAACAAGAACCCAATCAATGACATGTGAATCAAAAATGGCAAATAGTCACGTCTGTGAGACTGATGCCATAGCCTAGAGAGAGCAAAAGGGAATAGGAACTAGACAGGTCGCATTTACTTTTGATCAATGACATATAGTTACAGGTTCATACCAAGCTTGCAATAGTGGGCACCCATAATGCAGAAACTGAAGACACTGATGGATGGTTTTAATAGGTTTCTTCGGTCAGTTCAGAAATCCTTCCCCAGCATGTATTTCACCGTACATTACTGGAAATATAGTCACTCTGCTACCTATTATTTAAGTTCTCATACCTCATTTCCTGCTTCTTGTATTCTGCTCATTTGCTGATGTTACTCTCCAGCAACCATTTCTCTACTTTATTACAACTCAATCATATTCTTTATCCATCTGTTTCTATGCATTTGCCCTATCACTATCTTGCACATCACAGTAAAATCAACATAAAGTCTCCATTTAACTCGTTAAGAATTGCTTGCTCCATTCTTGGTTTATGGTCCCATTCAAATAAGTGTTAAATGTGCTCTGACCATAATCTGAGAAATGTCCAAAGGCACTCAGCATAACAAAATACGAAAAGGCCTTTATTTAATTGCACTAAAGCATTAACACTCTGACAATAGTTGTGTTGGTAGAACGCACTTGTTGATAAAATACATTTTTGGGAATTGGATTTTTCTGTAAATCTCACTTGAAAGTTTAGAAATTTTACTGTGAATCTAACTTGCTTCTCTCTCTCTGGCATCCCTCATCCTCTCATTTAGTCACCCCTCTCACCTCCAGCATTAGCCTTGAACTGCAGCGCGTTGCCAATGAATGGGTATGTTCCATCTATACCTGGAATCAGCCTCATCTCCTTCCATTTGTGTAGGTAACTGCTCAAAAGTTGATAGGTAAGGTACGCAATGAAGGCCATGATAGCTGCCACCACCAGTGAGGCAACAGTGTAAAAGCCCAAAACCACAGCCATTTCTTGGGCAGAGCTACGAGAACTGGAGGAGAGGAAACCTTGTCCAGTGTTGGAGGACTACTGAGGACTGACTGCAGCACTGCTATAGCACATGAACCTTGCTCAGACCTTTAGCCCACTTGCTGTTTTTCCTCCTCCATGTATGTAAGGCAATGTGGTGTGGTACAGTCCCAACCCCCCGCTATAATCATTAGCCAATGCTTTCAGGCCAGATATAAATGCAGATGAACTTTGCATAAAAGGTTGTGGGGTACTTAGTTCAGTGTGACCCTTGTTACTCACTTGCTATTACAAGTGTTATTGAGGCCTTTGTCAACTAGTGATTTTCTGACAGGTTGGTCAAATAGATTCCAAACCTACATGAGAGAATAGAGGGAACATTTCCATCACTGCATATGCTTGTTCCCTTTGGTAGACTTTTGGATCCACTTGATGGCTCAGAGCCACTGTCAAACTTGGAGCTGAAAAGACACTTCAAAATACAGATCTGTCTGCTTAGGACACTCATTAGCCTAAATTACCACAATCAAGCTTTTTATAACTGTCATAAAATAAAAATTGTAATTGCATTTGTGTATCCATGATTCCAATCTTTTGCAGGAAGATAATTTCAATAAGATATTAGCTTAAATTGAATAATGGTTGATGGGCTCTTACCCTAAGCGGTAGAGGAGCAATTACATTAATGAGAAACATTCAAGGTAAACAGTTGTTTGCTTTGAGATCCAACACATTTATTTCAGGTCACCCAGAACACTGTTTAAGATGTTATTTCACTCTAATACATTCCTACTAAATAGGAAATCTTTCAAGATAACTGTCATTCCAAAGTATTCTGTTTAAACTTGGGCGCAGTCACTCAATATCTCACAAACAACTCTTCAGTCGAGACTCCACTTCTCGAAGAAAGAGAGACGTAGACCAGTCTAGGCCATGCTGTACTGTTGCCATGGTAAAAGGTTTCGCATTTGGCCATTTACCAAATTAGGAATGGGGAGCTGTTGTTCTTAAAATAAATTAAGGCCATTAAGTGTGTTTTCTGAGAAAGTACATCCAAAGAAGTACAGAACTGCTTTATTCATCTATATTTTTGTGACCTTGCAAAAAGAACACTCACACTATGTCTGCACCTGTGTCATTTAAGCTATACGAAGGGACTTAACACATTAAAGCATTTAAAACACATGAACACCAACCCACATCTCACACAAAAAAACAATAAAGAAGGCCACAAAGACAAAAGGCCCAAATTTAAGTTCCTAAATAAAAGCCTAAAAATAGAGTTTTTGGCCTTTCCCCAAGCGTTGTGTATTACAAATCATAGACGCACTACAACAACAAAATGAGAATATAGGTCTATGTTTAGCATATTGCCTACAGTTGTCAGTACATGTCCTGTTGTCTAGGCCACTGGTTCTCAAACTGGGGCCACTGGGGACTTTCAGGGGTCCACAGCACGTTGCCAGGGGATCCGTAAAAAGGTTTGCTACAAAGTATAAATTTGTCTAATGGGGAGAAATATACTAGAGATCAGCATAGAGCTGAATTGCACTGTGCTCAGTACTCCTACTGGCATAACATTAGTGACAAATTAGCTTACATGATGCCTTACATCAAACTGTTCCTGTTTTGCCAAATGCAATAACATGCCTATTAAAACTGTTGTGATATTAGCTAAATATGTTTATAGAGTAAGAGGTCAAAAGCATCTGAAAGAACAAATGGCTTTAATTTTATATGGTTAAATTGTTGTTGCGATTATGAGGGTTTTTTGAAAATAACCAATAAAGTTTCAGAACCAATGGTCTAGGCTACATTTTCAGTCTGTAAAGGCTGACATTTCTCATAGCCTATAGAGAAGCCATTTTTCATGAAGGGCATAGGCCTATGCTCAAATATATAAGTGTTAACATAGGCTTAACAGGCTTGTCTTTATCCTAAGTTTATCTACACTACAACCCCTAATTAAATGTTTCAGGGTTTCAGCTAAATAAGCTAAATAACATGCTTGACACATGTAAACTTACCTCGTCCGTTTGATTTAAAGGAGAGCGCATTTCCCAATATTGGATAAGTCGGGGTTATTCCCGGAATGGGCGCGAGCTGTTTCCATTTGCGTAGGTAACTGCTGAGCCACACATATACCAAGCCTGTTAGTAAACTTAATATAACAACATAAATAACGGACACATTTACCAACTCCCTAATATCAACTGACATGTTTGCTTGCTAATTGCAAGATTTGCATTCGTCTTGACCAGAGAGCTGCTGCGCATCACAGCTCAAAGTTCCCACGCCCCCGTTGCCTCCTCCGGGACCGGGATGAATGCACCTTGCATCCAAATTAGCCCAAAACAGCATCATGGTCATAGAGGAAATGTGGCAGAACCAGGAGAGAAAGCTTAAAGAAATTGCCGAAATATGACTCTCGTATCCTTTTTATTGGTGAGACAAGGACAGAACAACCAGACATGATATTAAACGCTTTCTTTATTTAAACAAGGAAGTTCGATTCCTACCATTTAAGAACCATTCATATTTTTAATAACCATTACTATTTTTATCCACACGATGGCAGTATCATAGAAACACGTAATAGTAGAACCGACACTGCCTGAACCCCTGAAATTTCAAGGATTCAGTTCAAGGATTCAGGTTTCAAGGGCATTAGGATTCATTGGGATTGGGATCTCAATTCAGGGATGTAAATATTTTCCCCATGAAAGTACAGACAATACAAATGTAAACGGCATACGAGAGTATTATTCATTCAGAGACCTTTAATAAAATCATGACAGCAGAATATTGCTATCAATGTTCAGATTAAAGCACTCTTGTAACAAGAAGCATCAGCATGACAGAAGCATTCAAGTAAGGAAAGGTCTCATAAAAGTACCAGTTTTAGCTCTTTATCTCAGCCTCTGAGTATTGCATGGTATACTGAGATCTAATCCTCTATCTTCGCTACAGAGATTCATTCTTAAAACAAAATATGATGTCATGCACACAAGAATGTTGATTTCTTGTCCCACATTGGAACACCACAAATAAAACAAAGCTGTTTCACTCAAGCCTGATAGCTTTAAATACTGTATATCTTAGAGAGGAGAATACATTTTATTTTCAGCATAGAATAATTTAGGCTCCATATATCTCAGTGTGTGAGCAGGTGACTGATTTCACTTACATTTTCCTTCAAGTGGCAGATTCTGCCAGTCTGGTTTCACTGTCTGGTTAAAGAAATGAAACTAGAAACTGGTGATGCCTCTTCATTTCGCACCCTGTTCATTGAAGCACACTGCCATACAAACACTGACTATAAATGTTGCCTCACAAATATTTTCTTGAGATACCATGTAGTTCTATCAGCTATCCTCCTTCAACTAACAATAAACATTGTTTGTTTATAATGAAGATTAAGAGAACTAGAAAAGCACTCAGAGAGCAAGACCTCCACCAAGGCAAGGGTCACTGCCCCAATATAAATTCCAGACAGTGTTACGGATCACCACCAAAATTTATCATCTTTTTATCATCTGTTTTTGTCCTGATGTCCAAATTTCATCCAAATCCATGTAGTACTTTTCGAGTCATCTTGCTCACAAACAAACACCAGCGGCAGCGAAAACATAACCTCCTTGGCAGAGTTAATAATATGTACTATAACTCATGTCATTGATCTCTATTCAAGTGCAATTCTTAAAACCTGCATTTCCCCTGATAACAGAATACAAATGGAAATTAGTCACATCTGTAATCTGATAAAAAAAAAAATCTACAAAAACACAAACCGCAAAACAGCACAAACCCCTGAAACAAATACTATGTTAATGATATCCCTGGACTCCTGTGAATCAGCCCTTCCTCCTCCACAGAGAACTAGTCATCCACTCACTACTATGAGAAGCCTGCGTCGAGACTTCAGCTAAGCCACCTGGAGCTGGACACCTGGTTGCTGGAGGCCAGCGCCAGCCGAAGCTTCTGGCGAAAGGCGGGGATGCGCTCCCTCAGCATGGGCCAGTGCAGCACGCAGCGGGCCTTCAGCATGGAGCGACGCAGCAGCAGCGCCCGCAGCTGGTGATCCCCAACCTCCTGAAGCAGCACAAGCACCACTGAGTCGCGGCTGTCCTCCATGAGCTGGTGCAGCGCATGGTGTGCCTTGAACCTGCACATGGGGAGAAGAGGGAGAGAGACATCATCATGATCAAACAAGAAGTTAAGCTGAATCAATAATTTGTTACATTGCAAGACATTTAATTTATGCAAATAGATGTTTTGTCTAGATATGTCATCAATATTGAATCATTTTACTTTTGCATATCTGATGTAATGGTGTAATACACCAATAAAACAAGAACCATAATGTTTAAGTATTCAGAGGATGATCATGGTGGGCATTCAGTAAGAAGCTGCGATAACTAAAAACTTGTAATAACTAAGGAACATGCATCTTATTAATGCTATTTTGGTAAGATGGCTCTAGGACAAAAATACAAACTAAAGTCACTATCAGCGGAGGCTGGCCAATCTGTTGAGAGATTCACTCGGATTCATGAACAGCATAATTATTTACATTACATTACAATACATTCTTATTTGTCATGCCATTAACAATGACTTGGCGTTTACGGATTTATGGATGTGAAACATCAGCTGAACAACTGTCAGGACAACACCTGAAAGAGAAACTGGATTTTACTTATACTATACTTATCTTTTCAGTATGTTATTCAACAATGTTGAATTATTTTTCTATAAACATTACTCCACATTCATATCACTTTTATGGAGGGCCAGGGTGCTTCAAAATAAATACAGTATAATAGCATGTTAATGCATGAAATAATCCTGAATATCGCTACATTATGTCAGTACATCTCAACAAAAAATGAATAAAGCACAGAGGAACAAAAACCTATTAATAGGGAAGTTATGAAATACAACCTGGTGCCTTTCAACTTTTATACATTGTCATTCCTCAGAAAATCTCATGAAAAGTGTAAGGTTATTTTCAGATCTTTTGCTTCATCGCAAATGTATTTGATTACGAAATAAAAGACAAAGAAGACTCAAATTCTACCTATAAAGTCAATTACTGTGTAATTGAACTGTGTAAGTGCTGCTCATTGCTACTGGTAAAGCTGAGCCATCAGAGAGTGAAGTTTGACATGTCTGAGTTTTATACCTGACCCATCACTTACTCAAGAGTTTACAGCATGATGCATGCTGCATGTTGTAGAGTAGTAAAAGCCACACTATTGAATATAAATCTTATGATTGTGATTTATTGGGAGGGATGTCAAGACAAATGTTTTGGCCTAAGCCATCTTCAGCGTATTGCTGGCTGCATGTACTGCATGTTGTCCAGTACTGCAGCCCAGAAGAGGTTTGACGAGCTAACTTAATCATTAAAACATCTCCCTCTGCCTGGAATATTACCAAGCAATATTAATTTATGCAGATATATTTTACTCTAAATGCTTTAAAAAGCTATCCCTAATATTACATTTAACTTACTGTCGACACCAAGGATCCTGCAGCAGCTTTTGAGTGACAACAAATATTATTTTCCTCGATTTCTTCATGTTTTCCACAATGGTTTCTAGCTGTGAGCATCCTGGTTTAGCATCTCGATCCTCCAGGAAGAATCTAAACTTTTCTTTCTCCAGAGGGAGTAGCTGACTGGTCACCCAACCACTATCTTGTGCCGCATGGATGATAAAACCATCATATTCATATCTCCCTTCCTCTACAGCCTCATCTTTAAAGCCCAGGGTGCGGTTGACCAGAACGCTCCAGTAGAACTGGATACGCCAGCCCTGGAAACGCACCAGGAATGCAGTGATCAGCAAAGTCAGGACAGCAGTGCTGCTCAGAACATAGAGGGCCTGGAAGGGGGTCATATCCTTGCAGGAGAGAGTTTCAAAATCCATGACAGAATGGTTGTAGTAAGCGGGTGGCGTGTTACAGATGTAGTCCCCTCTGAGGCCTGGGACGCTAGAATTGGTGGAGTTCAGCCACTCAGCAAACCACAGGATGCTCTCACACGTGCAATCAAATGGGTTGCGTTCCATGTTTAGTTCGCTCAGGTTTGCAAGGGCAGGCTGAAAAACTTCTTTAGGCACTGATGTCACCATGTTCTTTTGCATTTGAAGGAGTCGTAAAGATGTCAGATCATCAAATACAGGTTTGCGTAGCTTGTCAAGGAGATTCCCACTGAGACTAAGCTCTCGAAGGTTGGTTAAACCACGAAAGGCATCCACTGGAATCTCATCCAGACCATTTGAGTCCATCAGGAGGTAGGTAAGGTTATGTAAGCCCTTTAGGAAAAGTACAGGACCACCAGGGTTCGCATCCTTCCAAAGCCTAGCCAAGTTGTTGTGTTGTAGTTTCAGGACCTTCAGATAGCTTAATCCCTCCAACAATCCCTCATTGATGTTGGCAATATTGTTGTTGCTGAGGTCAAGCCAAGTGAGGTTAACCAGTGGCTGGAAGGGTGAAGTTTTCAGATCCAAAGTTCCACTGATAGCCCGGCCCAAATAAAGAACCTTCAGTGTGGGCACATGGATAAAGGATTCAGAGGTTAGGGTAATCTTTTGCATGTTGAAAGAAAGATCTATTTTCTCCACTTGATGAAGACCTTGAAATTCCAGTCCTGATAATGTCTGGCTTATGAAGTTCCGTGCAAGCAAAAGAGTGGAAAGATTACCCAAGTAAGAGAAGGAACCTGGGCTCAATAACTGGATTGCCATATATGTTAGGTTTAAAGTCTTCAAAGGGGAAGTCACCAGAGAGGCAAATGTCTTGTTAGTAACCGTGTTCATCAGTGATGTGCTCTGGCTCAGATCTAAAAACTTCAGACTGTAGAGACCAGAGAAGGGTAATTCCTTAACATCTTTCATGGATGCTTTCCCCATACACAGATCCTCTAGCTTTCCCAGTGCCTCAAAGGAACCTTTTCCCACACTTCCCTTCACAGCATTCCACAGATTCAGCCATCGCAATTTCTCCAACCCTTGGAACGTCTTGTTGTTCAAGTTCTTCAGATTGTTGTGTTCCAGAGAAAGAGATTGCAGATGTATGAGCCCTTGAAATGATCCATTCTCAATATGAGCAATGCTGTTTCTGCCCAGATTCAACCTGGTTAGGTTGGTGGAGCGGAGCCCAGACAGGGTGTTCTTAGCAAGTGAGGTTTGCTGAGTGTTCTGGAGGGAGAGGTCCCTCAGTGCGGTTCCAGAGAGCTCAACACACAGCTTGGAGATCACTGAAGGAGTCAGTCTACTGTCATCCAGCAACAGGGTGCTCAGGCCAGAGATTGGTTTAAAGCACCCTGGTTCAATCTGGAATATAAAAAAATTATCAGACAAGACATAACTACAATAGACATAAGGTCATTTGGCATCAATCCTGTTTTAATAAAAATGTGTTTTGTTCGTGATTTCACGGGGGAGCACTTCGCAACCCCAAAACCCTGTGTAAAGCAGCGCCTTTGATTGGTAGAGACCCCCATTGCCATGAAAACGTTTATAGCAACTCACTTAAAATATTACAGGCCATTATAGGCCTACTTTGTCCCTGCTTTCCCCACAGTCATTCAGAGGTTTGCTCCCACAAAATGCCAGCAGGGGACAAGAGGAACAATCAGAGAAAACATTCTCACGCATAAATTGTTTGTGGTCATCATTTACAGGACCTACGATCATCTAGCATGACAGTCTAGCTTCCTTTATGAGCTTTTCTTACATATACAGAACTGCAGTTGATAACTATATTGGCATCATAAAATCTAGGCTAGTGTATTAGTGGCTTATTATATGCATATAGTATAAGCTGCTAATATGTAACTACACTTTACTGTAATATACTGGTGTTCTCTTCTGCACAAAACTACATGAAAAGTAAGTATTGTGAGTTACATTTTAAAGCCACAACTTTCTGCCTCACCTTTTGTAGAGCTTCCATTTTCAAAAGCTTGAGAACTTGCAGGGAAGAGTTTTGGAGATAGAAAAAGTCATCCTTCCCCAAGGTCACTATTTTGTTTGCAGACAGTGCAAGAGTCACTAAGTTCGGCATCTGAGGTTGACTTCCCAACTTCACAGACTCCAAGCCATTTCTAGACACATCAAGCCACGTCAAACTCTGTGCATAAAGAAAAAATGATTGAGTAGTGAAAAAACATTCACGCTGCAGATGCACACATGAGAACATGAATTTATGTAATACAATACAAAACAATATAATTGAAACAATGTATGTTTTATTTTAAAACCTGCACTAAATTTGGAAAGTGATCTACTGTCTGGATAGACTTAACTGGATCATGAAAAACCTTACCTGGAGGGCAGTGAAAGGCTCGCCTTTGAGTTTCAGCCTGTTATCAGCGAGGTTCAGCTGAGCCAAATTTGAGCATGCTTGCAAGTCTTTCTCCTGCAGAAGGTGAACCACGTTATGTTCAATGCTAAGGTTTTTAAGAAAAGGGAGCCTTTCGCACAAGCTTGTGTCCAGCTTTGCAATGCTGTTGTAGCTCACGTCTAGGTGTCGAAGGGCAGGGTAGAGCGCCAGAATTGTCGAGTTAAGTGCTCTCAGCTGGTTGTGTGCCACAACCAGGCTGGTGATGTTTCTCGGTAGGTCGGACGGAATTGCCCTTAGTGACAGATGGCTGCAGTCTGCTCTGCCACCCTGAACCAAGCATGCCGTTCTTTTGGGTGCCACATAAAGACAGGAGGAATAAAAATACATGCATCCCACCAGTAGAACGGGGATGAGAGGTAAATTCATTGTTCAGACATTCACTGACTCTATGCAAAAGAAAAAAGCAGAAAATTTGTCTAAGCTGTCAGTTGTAGCGTAGGCACAAGTTAAGACACAACCGGTCAGGTTTTGTTAATTTCCTCTCCTTAAATGTGTTCTGAATTGTCTTTTCATACTATATACAGAGAGGTGAATGCTGTAAGGAACTGAAAGTTGATGCCAATGGCATAACTTTCACTGGCTTTATCACAAAATATTCGACTGTCTGTTGTCGCTGACAGCAGAAGTCTACCGGGGACAAAATTCTTCATCCTTCATTCTCAAGTGTTCTCTTACCTTTAAAACATGCTATACTTTTAAAGTATTACATATACGTTTGGTCAGGGGAGGAAATATTTACCTCTTATCGCTGTCCCAGTAATTAAGCTCATTAAATTCAACACCGCAACGAGTAGCACGATCCCCACCTCCAGGGAAAGTGAAACTAGTGAGATTTATGGGCGGGACTGTACTTCCCGGTGATCGCATTACGTGCGCTGTCACACGACTGATGTAATTTGTTTTAAATGTCCATAAACGGGCAAGGCGAGGCAAGGTCAGTTTAAAGCGCATTTCATATACAGAGGCAGTTCACTGTGCTTTACAAAGATACAGGATAGATAAGAACACTGAATAAGAGAAAATAAAATTACAGTAAATGAAAAAGGAAAATAAAACATGGGTGATAAAAAATGAAGTAATACAATGAAGTAAAAGTTAAGTAATAAGTGAGATGGATGATAAAAATAGTAGAAAAAAGTAGTAAAATGAAGTAAAATGTTAGGTAATAAATTATATATAATAACAAAGAGAGATACAGTAGTTAGGAAAAAGCATCTGAGAACAGCTTGGTTTTTAGTCTAGATTTAAAACTGCCAACAGTAGGAGCCTTTTTGATGTCCTCTGGGAGTTGGTTCCATAGCTGAACTGCAGTAGTAGCTAAAGGCTGCTTCACCACACTTTGTTATACCAGCAAATGTTTTTGCTGTGATCTGAGAGATCTAATAGGGTTATATTGCTGACACTTATCAGAAAGGTAATTAGGCCCTGTCCCATTGACATACTTGTACACAAGCAGCAATGTTTTAAAGTCAATTCTATAGCTTACTGGGAGCCAGTGAAGAAACCTTAGAATTGTAGTAATGTGCTCAGTTTTTTGTTGTTGTTCTTGTGAGGACCCTAGCCGCCACATTTTGAATCAGCTGAAGCTGTTTGATAGTCTTATTTGGCCGGCCTGTGAAAAGGCCATTGCAGTAGTCAACACTACTGGAGATAAAGACATGTATTAGTTTTTCCATCGTCAATCATTTCTTTAATCTTTTTTTTTTTGACTCTTAGTTTCGTGATGTTTAGGTGATAAAATTAGTGATTGCTTAGATAGCTGAAGAAAATTTTGTGACATACACTTGCTGATTTGGTCAATACACTGATAAAGACATTCAAGAGGGGCATAATCATTAGGTAGAGCAAAGCTGATATAGGTGTCATCAGCATAGAAATGATAGGAGATTGAGTTGTTCTTGATATTTTGGCAAGTGGGGGCATATGAAGGTTGAATAGTAATGGTACAAAGATCTACCCTTGGAGGACACCACAAGTCAAAAACATTGATACTGAGGTACAATTTGTTATGGCAACATAGAAACTTCTGTCGTGTAAATAGGATTTTTACCAACTGATACCTATACCAGTGAACCCAACCCAGTGTTCAAGTCGATGTAGCAGTATGTTGTGATCAACAGTGTCAAAAGCTGCACTGAGGTCCAGTAGCACCAGGACAGATGTTTTGCCTGCATCAGTATTAAGATGTATGTCATTTATAACTTTAATCAGCACTGTTTTGGTGCTGTTATTGGCTCGAAATCCTGACTTAAAGTTATCAAAGGAGCTATATGATATCTAGAAGGCAGTTAATTGATTGAAAACAAATTTTTCAAGGATTTTCCCAATGAATGGGTAGGCTGTGGATATGTTTTCAAGCTTTTTCTAGCCTATTTATTCCTAACACTTGAAATAGGAAAATAGGCCTACAAAAACACAAAAACAGATAAGCAAATCAAAGCACATTTTATAACCCTTCTGTTATCCTTGTGAGGGAAATGAAATTGTTTTCATGTGCTTCAGTTGCTTTCTCAATTTGGGCTACTGAAATAAACCGCTAGACATTGGTTTCACTTCCTGCGGGACTACCCCTAGAAGTGTTAAGGTACCTCATAAAAGAAAATGTCAAACAGTTTGTCTCAAGTAGCCAACAGTGTAGGAACACTAAGTGCAAGCCAAACCTAAATTCTCTACAGAGGTACAGGTATTTACTGCGAGAGTAAGAAACTTCGGCTGCAAGCAGATAGGCCTTCATACTCATACATCAGTCAGAAAAAAATCTGAAGCTAGATGTGGCATTAAGAATGGGATGCAGTGGCTCATTACATTACCTAATTGTTCTAGACATAAGTAAAGCTATCAAGCAATTAACCATGATGATGATAGCATTCATTAATATAATTACAGGTGCTTGAAGGTACTATAATTTAAGGCACTTAAATAAAGGTTTAATATATTTTTATTACATTTCCATTAGCAGGCCTATACCAGCTGTAATACTGGGCAAACAAATTGTCATCAGCACATGAAGCAGAATCTATAAATAACTCAAACCACCTCATTGTTCACTATCATTTGGGTTGAAGTCCAAACCAGGGCAGCATGCTTTGAATCAACCATGAATGTCAATCATGCAATGTCAGTAGGAACCAATCTGAAAACCACTCTGAGAGAGGCACAGATGGCATTGTAATTCACCACAATTTCCAGTAGGGGGAAGAGTAGCAAAGGAAATGATGAAGAGGTGCACAAACCTAATCTAGATGTAGCTCCAGTGAGTTTTTGTACTGTTTCTTATTTTGTTAATTTATATTCAATATACCTACATTACATCTCCTCTCAGTTTGTCTCTCTTGCTTGCTATCTTAGGCTTCTAGTCCTCTTTTCCCTGATCATGTTCAATGTTGATCCATTTTAATTTTCCTCATATGAAAATGCTCCTTCTACAGAATATGTTCCTTTCTCACTTACAGTAACACTTGGCTGATCTCTTGGCTTCATTATTATGTTTTATGTCTTCATGCATCATTCTCTCTAGTATCCTCCTTTCCCCCAGTCCCCTACTGTGTTGTATTGACCTATCATGCATGGGATAACTCTGTCAGCAGTGAATGCTGGAGATCAATGCACACACACACACACACACACACACACACACACACACACACACACACACACACACAGTTCCACCAATTAGGGTTGCCTTACTTTTGTAGTAAATGTATGCAACTCTGTTGCATGTCACAATTCTATAAGCACACAATTTTATGAGCACACTGATTCAATGTGAGATCTTCAGTGTTATGCATCTGTAATAAATATGCTGAATAATTAGGGGAAAACACAGATGTGATTAAATGCTGATACTGTTTGCATAGCAAATCTACAAACAAATCTCAAAGTATGAAGAGTATGAATTTACAGCATGAAGACTTCCCCACCTGTTGCAGGAAGAATGCTTTCCCCTGACGCATTTCAGACAACCCTATCTTGTTCTCTCTTAGTAATTCCCACTGTGCTCAGAATTATCTCTGCTGCTCAGCTTGTTAAATTGCCAGTGCTCTCTGAGAGACCTGTACAGCTGGTGGTACATTGCTATATTAAAAGATAACAGTGCTCCCTGGTCTAGCAGTGCAGTATGAATTCTCCCTCTTTTTGTTTTCTTCCTATATGAGCCCCTGTCACTGCTTTCAGTCTGTTATCAGTCTGACCTGTGTGCACAAAAGAGGCCACACTGAAACACTCTGACTCCTCAGATTGAGTTTTGAGTCCGCCCTGCCTGGACCTGCAGGATAGCCTCACTTGGTGATTTAACTTGGAAAGTAAACAGTTTAAACAAGTATAACTTACAGGGCCAAACAGGGTCTCCTGCTTTCAGACACACGGGGCTAGACTAGGTCCTTTGCTTCCCCATACTCCAAATGATGGCAGAACACGAAGCCATGTTAGGGAATTAGGGAATCAATTAGGGAACCGTAATTGATTTTCTGACAACAAAAAATATATAGGTTTGCAAGTTTATTTTGTCATAAATGTATTGATTGCACTCTCAGCTATATTGCCAATTGCAGATATCACAATATCCAGTATTTTCACTGGTTGATATGTTCACTTACATTTAGCACTTTAAGCAGATTAAGGGGCCAGACTGAAATTCTCTTTTCTTTTCTTTCTTGTTTTCACACTTTTGCAGTGCAGAAGCTCATCTCTGTAATCATCATTACAGTGCTGTTGCTGAAGCTATTCTTCCCTTCCTCTGAGAATAGTTATCCAGGACATTAGGAAAAGGTTTTATTTACATTATCTGTCATAATCACATAGATATCAGTGTGGTTATCTAGACTTTTCCTCTCCAGTGTCCACCCAGAGTAGGCACTATAGTATCCTTCATGGCAGGCTCCTGATCTGATCCTGTGAGGGAGGGAGGTCCTTGCGTGGTATTTGCTCTGTTCTCCTCCTGCTCCATGGCAGATATTATAGCTGAGATTAAGAATCCTTGCCAGGCAAGAAGCCATCTGATTGGTTAAGCTCATTACTAATCTCCCAACCCAGTTTACGGCGCTTGAGGGAGACGTCACATCCACATGATAGGCAAACAGATGAGCATGGGGGGGAGGGGCTTTTTCATTAGACTGTGGAACTTCTGTGGTCTTTCATTGTATCGTGGTGAACTTGGGTGTTGAATTTGTTTTCCCAAAGTCCCGAAGACTGTGTCTGGGTCAATAAAGGGTCTCATTGATGAGATGCAGTCTTGCTGATCAAGACTTAGCCATCTCAGAATGGCATGAGACTGTCGAATTGATCTGTTGGTGATCCACTGTGTAACAGAGAGATCCTGAAGATAAGATGAGAGAGAGAAACAGAGAGAGAGGAGAGAGAGAGAGATTGGACTGCGATGCCCAAAGGAATCTACACCATATCCCTTTAGTTGTTTGTTGGACAGGATAACTACAAGTAGAAAGAGAGAAAGAAGAAAGAGCGTTTGTGTGCTTGTGTGTGTGTGTGTGTGTGTGTGTGCGTGTGTGTGTGTGCATATGTGGTGGGGGGGGGGTGTAAGCCTTGGGACTGACCAGAGGGCAGAGATGATTTAGATACTGTGACAGCAGCCTGTGCTTGTGTGTGCAAGTGCATGTCAGCACATGTGAGTGTGTGTGTGTGTGTGTGAGAGAGAGAGAGAGAGAGAGCGTTCAGTCATGCAGAAGGAAAAACTGTGGGATGGCTTTCCTGCCATAGTGAGCATCCATGTCACATTTCCATAAGCGAGATCGACCACTCTGTTGCATTCACCCTGGGTACACCTCTGCTCTTTGGAAGCAACAAGGTAAGAATTTTTTTTACCCTTGTTTATCCATTGCTTCTCCTTGCTATCTCTCTCTCTCTCACACACACACTGATTCTGGGACCATTGGCCATGCATTTTATTCAGGATGTATTGGAGTTACTGTTGAAATGTAAGCCCATGTGCTTTTATTGTTCTATTGTTTTCAACCATCATCATTTGCTCAGAAATGTGCTTGACTCATCATTTGCTCGACTCCTCAGATGTCTTTGAGCTTGACATGGCTGTGTATTCTGTGTGTTTGTGTGTGTTTACATGTTTACGTGTTTACGTGTTTGTGTTTTGTAGTCAAGCTTGTTCACTCCCAGTGGTGCTCAGCCTGAGCCTGAGTAATCAGCCTGGTTAAAGGCCTTAGCGTAGGAGGTCTAGTATATCTGGCTTGGTTTCAAGGCTTGAATCAACTGTGTTGGGAGGTATTGCCTGTCCAGTCTCATAAGGCCTTCATTCATATCCCCTCTTAAGAGTTTACAGGCAGCTTTGGGAGCGGGTGCAGGCTAAGAGTTCCTAATAACCCGAATGGAACTGACAGATGCAACAAGGGCTGCTAATTACATAACCGAACAAAAGAGCCGATTACAGCATTGCAAGATGTCGTCCAAGTATTATCTGTGAGGTAATAACGGAAAACATGAAAAGGGGAGTAAATGAAAGAGGACAGGCTGAGCGAGGGAGAGAGAGAGACAGGGGCAGGGAGAGAGAGTGTAAGAGTTTTTTTTTCACATCACAGTGCACCTGAAGTTGGTAGATAAAGAATGAGCAACTGAGTATGAGAGAACGAGCCAAGAATGAAAAAGGGCTGTTGCGGTAAAGACAAGCACTTGGGGAGGGAAGAGGAAAAGTTGCATTGTAGCGGAGACTGTTAAAAAGATGAAGGGAGAGAGACATTAACGAGTGCAAGTAGAGGGAAAGGTATGAAAAAGAGTGTGTGCCCCTGGGGCTCAGTAGCATAGGGCAGAGCTGTATGATTACAGAGGGTTGCAGCCTCCCCTGTGAAAAGGCACTGCAGCGCAGAGAGTTCTGTGCTCTCTCCTCCCAGCTCCCATCTGCTGACAAATGATGTTTAGAGGTCAGTTGCACGGCAACATATTTCTCTCTCTCTCTCTCTCTCTCTCTCTCTCTCTCTCCCTCTGTCTCTGCCCTCACTCTGACTTCAGCTTTTATGTGTGTCTATCATATGGAACAGTACTGAGCTTTCTAGACAAATCCTTCCAGTGCAATGCTGCTGAAATGTGTTGAATCCCATACTAATTATTTTTCATGCAATAAAAAGTAAGGATGCTGAATAAGTAAGGGATAATGAACTTGCCATGCGTATATCAGTGAATATTGCACGTTTGAGGTGGTAATAGGGCTCTGATCAATATATGCATACTGTGGAGTTCATTATCCTCCTTATACCACTGTTGCCAAGTCTGCGCTATGTAGTTTTGCTAACAATTTACACATTTTGATAGCTAACACAGGCTCATTTGCAGAGCTATTTTTTTCCGCCACACATCGACTCATTCACAACTAACCAGGATAAACTGCCATTACTAGTTCTAAATGGAGGGTTGCTATGGTCAAAAGCCCATCGTTCGTTCCATTTCTCATTGTCAAGTTGCATATCCAAGCATCGGCTTGGCTTTTGTAAAATCACCGTATCCCGTACCCCAAAACGCAGTGTAACAGAGTTAAAAAGCATCTCGATTACAAGTTACAATGTTGCTGTGCTGTGAATGTCAGTCAAGGTGCTAGATTGTAAGCCTGTGTTAATATGTCAGTTCATGTAAACTTCACAGCGAGTTGGGTGAATTAATATGACCAGAAAAGTGGAACTGCTTCATAAGTGAGCGTATATCTACAAATAATGCACGTTCTGAATAACACATCACAGTAGGAAATTTGATCCAGCAGTGGTACACAGTGGAACACAGATCAACAGAATTACAAAAGACCTCATAAAGGCACATGTGGTGTGTTTGGAACAATGAAACAGGGGTTCTCTAGAGCGGTGGGAGGCGGTGGGAGGGGGTGGGAGGGGGGTCAGTGAACTGGGTATGCTGACTCAGGCCTCTCTGTGAGGGAGGGGGGCACAGGACATCAATACTGCGCTGGAATCAGCAGACCAGCTCAGCACACAATGGGCTGAGTACACAGAGAGCATGGTGAGCAGGCTCTCAGTCACTCGCCTCTAAGCCTCTGTTACACTGTTGTAGACTTAGCATAGCAGCCGCTGCACTGTATGACAGTGAACAGAGCTTATCTTTCAAAGCTGATTAGCTTACGTTCATTCAGTGCCATTCAAGAGATGGTGGAGCAAAGGGAGCTGAATGAGGAGTGTGTTTTGGTTTACTCTGTGATGTATTTGTGTTGTTGTGTGTGTGTGTGTTTGTGTGAGTGTGTGCGTGCGTGTGTGCGTGCGTGCGTGCGTGCGTGCGTGCGTGCATGCGTGCGTGCATTCATGCGAGCGTGCGTGTGTGTGTGTGTGCATTGGCTCACTTCTGGAAATATAGGTTATTGGTGGAACAGTGTTAATAGTGTTATCGCTCTCTGGTACTCTGGCCTGTGGCAGACTGGACACAACCAGAAACTTTTGATCCTTGTTATTGTGTTCTAATTTGCTTGGAACAGCTTGTGTAAGTTGTTCACAAGGACATAGTGAAAAAATAGTGGAATTCAGCAACAGCACCAATTTGCAAGCAGTATTTCTGGAGGGTTTGTGTAGTCGTCTATGTGTGATTTTGTTTTACAAGATCTCCCTAGATTTCAGACTTAAAAACTTAAATTTAAAGACTGGGCTAATATGTTGTGGATAACTAGGGAACTGTCACACATTTGTAAAATAACACTTTAAACTTTGAGAATGCTTGGGCTCTCATTCCACATCTAAATGGATGGTCTAAAATAAAATAATCTTCCTTGTCTCTCTACAAACCATGAGATAGCTACATCACTTCAGATATCAGTTGTTGAATTTATCAATCATATTCTCCAGAATTAATCTGAGAGCACTTTGTGTGTGTTAAACAGTATTGTGTATGAACTCAGGAAAATGTTCCATTTTAGATTTAAAATGCTCCTACCCAAAATGAGCAGCAGGAAAGGCAATGGCAATGGGCTCCAGGGATATATTTAGTTACTGGATGTCTTACTTACAGTGTGTGTCTTGTCTCGAAATGCTACTTTTTAACAGTGGCCTATTTAAGCACAGAGTGTTCTTATACCTCAGCATGAATAGTGGCTCTGAAATAGGCCCTGTGCTCACTCGATTTAAAAAAAAAATTTAAATTAAAAAAAAAAAAAAAACAGATCTTGGGCCAGAAAAACATATTTTCAATTCCCTATAAGACCAAGATCCTGGATTTGTTTGGTATTGTTTGATGTGCCTTATGCAATATCCAAATACTTTGGGAAAAGTGTTTAAAGACAGATTAGTAAAGCATGCTGTTTTGTGCTAAGCAGTTGCAAGCCTCTCTCATAAGACTGGTGACCCAACAAGATTTTGATTTCCCTTCCCCTATCCGCTGAGATCAGATGGCGAGGTCACAATATCTCCTGCCGAACCAGCACTTACAACATGGGAAACATTGTGTTATCCTCATCAACATGAAACATTTTCATGCAGACCTGTCAATATAACAGGAGCCAGTGAGTAGACAAATCTCAGCCCCCAGAAATACTGATCCTAAATAAAGACCCTACTGACATCAAGGAAACATCCCAGAGTTGAAGTGATCAATTGCTACATATGGAATATGACTATTGTTTTTTCTTTACTCAGAGTTCATTTGTCTTTTCTAAAGCTCAAGTTGATCTATTTTCTCATTCAGTGTGGTGTTGTAATTTCTATTGGCCTGTTGGTACTGCCTCTTGTGTACCATTTGGTTTATCAGAAAGGGCACTGACCTCTCATGACCAATGTGTCATTAAGGAAAAGCATCCAATCAGATCAAGTGACCTCTTAGTGACCCTGCTTGTCGGTAAGTTTTAAGGTAGCCTGGTGGAGCATTCTGGAGTCAGAAATGGTTCCTCATTGAAGTTGTTTAGGGGATTGTTAAGGTCACCTTGGTCAGTATTCATAATTTGTTGAGGAGGACAGGTAAGAATCAGTGAACAATTTCTCTTAGGGGCTCCCACATTTCAGTACTGGGTTTCCATATTAGAGTAAGTGTGGTTTCAAGAAAAATGTTTTAGCATCTTGTAAAAAGCATCTGGAAAAAAAAACCTCCGGAAGAAGTAAAATGTGCTGTGCTGTTGTTTGTGATGATAATGTGCTTTATTGACTTTGATAGAGTATGAAAGGAATTGAACTAGAATTGCTTGCCCCATCCATCGAGTGTGACCAGAGTAGTGTCCACATTTACAAATGATATTTTACTGACTTCTCTTGGCTTTTAATTAACATTGTTATATCTGATGCACTGTATACTGTGCAATAGATTGTGGTTATCCAAACTCTAATCACCGCGTTAAGTGAAACCATGTGTTTGTTGCGGTCAGATTTCCTTGGAAGAAGCAGAAAAGGTTGCCATGGTTAAACTGGTGAAACTGGTAAAGCATTAGCTAACAGAAACTGAGGAGTTGTACAAACAATAGTTGACTGAATTCTGAGAGAACGGAGAGATGAGACGTCTGGTTCCAGAACTGGGAATGTTTGGAGAATGAATAGTCAGACACAACAGCTGAAAAACTGGCATAGTTTCACTGCAATTATTGGAACATACTATATGTACATGAACCCAGTTCAACAAATCTCTGATTAATGTGCCAGTGTGGTTGCTGGCTTACTTTATTTTGAACCCATATCTGGAAAGCATTTGGAGTCATCCAGGGGGTACACTATGAAGCAAGCTTATTGGCTAAACTGGGTAACTTCAGGAGTAACCTCTAATCTCCAAACTATATCTCACCTCAGACATGACAGATGCTCAGTGCAGTGCTCTTTTAGAGATCAACAATGACTCTTGAAGTTACGAGACCCCCCAGATCAGTGTGGTCAGAAGAAGTCGAGCGTGGCGGCTCCAGCGCAGTGATGCAGGGAGTCTGAGGTCCTGGCAAATGCTGTGAAAGCACAGCTCTTGGCACAGATGCCCATCTGCTGATTGAGTCTCTTGGAACGTTAGCCTAGAGTAAAGACTCTTTATCTTTAAACAACTCTCTTGCTCTATCTCTCTCTTTCTTTGCTTCTGCTGTCACCTTCTAATCATTGCACCTCATTCTGCTTTTGTTCAAAGACTCCCTCTCTCTCTCTGACATTCTAAATGTGAAATGACCCTGTCCTTCTCTTATGCTGTCCACCTCTCTCTCTCTCTCTCTCTCTCTCTCACTCTTGGTCTCTCTCCATCCCCTTTGTCTTTGTTTTAGACTCTTTATGTCTCTCTCACCCCTTCCCTCTCTGCAATCTGTATCTCTTTATGTTTCCCTGAAGCTCACTGATTAGTCCAGACAGACTGGATGATTCACTCAGCCCAATGTAGAGTGAGCTGAATATACACACTTCTGCTGCACACACAGAGAAATACAGAGGCACACATTCACACACATGCACATGTGCTCCCATCAGCATACTCCAGTGTCTTTCACACACACACACACACACACACACACACACACACACACACACACACTCACCACTCACACATACGCATACTCACTCACACATATCTGAGAGGAATGGGAAGGAAGTGCATACTGCAGAGATTGAATTAATGAGTTTGTAAGGTCTGAGCGTTGGCTATGTGTTCTGTAGGAGATACTGGGTGTATCATACACATAGAAGGTGCTGCTGCCATTTACTCCCAGATGCTCTCAGCAAAGGGTCTGTGACTGCCACTTCTATTTACGCAAACAGGATCTCACACATCTTAATCTTTAGCTCTGAGCAGATGACTGGCAGAAAAAAAAACCTCTCCAGCGATTACAGCGCTCATCAAAATGTTGTGGGCCGTCGCCCCTATGTGCTGAGCCATGAATTTGGATATGGACCTGATAATCCACAGACAGGCAGTGAGATCATAGCCACATGGCACACAATACTGCCTGCTGCTTTGACAGAGACAATCCAAACATGACTTACATATGTGTGAGAAAGAGGGAGCTTTGCAGAATGAACAAGCACACCTGGAGACTCTCACACACACACACACACACACATATAATAACAAAATCACAAAATAATAGGTCGCCTGAAGATGCAACGTATAGAATGCTAAAAAGAGAGCTGCATAGGTTGTGGAATATGGCATAATGTGGTGTAAAGAGGTATGTGTAAATACTGTTTGTGGAAAAGACAGGGTAAAAGCAAGCTGGGTCAAAAGGAACGTGATGGCTAAAATCTTTGTAACAATCCCGAGGGCAACAACATTGGTGGGTTAGATAAACATCATTAAGAAGCTAAGCAGCAGTGTTTCTAGGAGGCTTTTAACTCGTGATATACACTGATGTATTGATTTTCTATATATTTTCAATTAAGGTTTTTCACAGTAAAAGTCTCTCTCTCTCTCTCTCTCTCTATCTGTCTGTGTGTGTGTTTGTATGTGTGTGTGTGTGTGCGTGTGTGTCCATGTGCGTGTGTGTGTGTGTGTGTGTGTCTGTGTGTGAGAGAGAGATTGAGCTGCAAATCCTGTCACAGATTGCTCTCTCCTACTCAGCTGCTCAGCCCGTAATTAAGTAATGGCTCAATTAATCCTGTCAGATGAAGATCGGGGAAGGCAGGGATAGAAAAGACACAACACAGTCAGTGCTGACAAATTTACTAGAAAGCTGCAAAAGATGTGTCCAAACTCTTTCAGCATACAACATACTGTCTTTCACACACACGCAATTGCACACAACCATGTACACATTTTTTTATAGATCCTGACATCCTGTGCAGAATAAAGAGAACAAACACAAGTAAGTAAGTGTAATAAAAGTTCCACCACTCATTTACAAGAGAGAAAAGAAAAAGAATGTCCTGTCGTCCATTTCCTGCTATGGTTACAAAAGTCCATGCAAATCCCTGACATAAATGAAGACACTAGTGAATCACAGCTGCTGAATCGAGCACTAGTCGTCCATAAGGTTGACTTGAACAAACTGTGACTCTCTATTTAAGGCTCTCAATGCTGCCTTTTAGACTTATGCTGTAAGGTATACAGTGATGGAAGTAACTTCTACTTCTGGAAAAGTACTGCTGTCATAACAAGACTCATGGTTTGGATTTGAGTGATATTTAGGACATCATGATTTTTGTCTGGATTGTGGGATGTAGTGCTTTTCAACACTCTTTTCTCCCATGTTCACCTTCTTTAGTAAATGGCGTTTGCTTCAAAGGCAATCCATTTCCTCTCTTTTTTTCCTGAGGGAAAAAAATCCCCACTATGACCAAAATGGGACGAATCATGAACCTGGTGAAGCAAAAGGAAGGGGGAGTATAAAATGTTAAGAATGATGGATTTCTTCCTAGTACAGGCTTTCACATTCCGAACGTAATCAGGCGGAATCTTGTGGGAGGGTAGAGCGAGCTTTGGCATCTTATGTAAATTCCAGTACTTTGGTAAAGACTTTGAAACTGAGTCAAGGGGGTGGGTAACCTCCCTTAAACTCCCTGGAGTTGGTCCTCCACCAACACCAACTAGTTGTAATAAAAGCTGAGGAAAGGAATTCATGATCTCTCTTTTGCTTCATAGATACCATGACCATGTTGTGAGCAGGTTGACCATGTTGTCAGGCTCATTCTGAATAGGCTGACATTACTGTAAGCCAAGAGGAAATGAGGCAAATGATTATCATCTAGCCGTGCTTGAGATTCTCCTGCATGTATTTGAGAATAGGTGTCTTGGTATAAGCAAATGTGTTGCCATCTGTCTCCTGACATTGCTGGCTAGTGATTTGGATTGTTAAGTGGTGCAGCTGGGTGACTGGCTGTTGCTGTCAATGTTGCTTTGGGCTCACATTCACACGCCACAGCTGATGGCCCTTGCGCCCATCTGGGTGCTATTCACTGCATGCCACCTTGTCTTGGCACCACTGTCAGTCAGTGCTCTGTTCAACTGAATATGTGCACATTCATTTCCCACATGCTGTGCACAAGTGTGTGTGTGTGTGTGTGTGTGTGTGTGTGTGTGTGTGTGTGTGTGTGTGTGTGTGTGTGTGTGTGTGAGAGAGAGAGAGAGAGAGAGAGAGAGAGAGAGATTGCAAGACTAATAGCCTGGCTCCTGTTACACATTTTCACCTGCTCAGTGTCTTCAGCACATCCACACCTCTCTTTCTCTATCACTTTCTCTCACTCTCTCTCTCACACACACACACACACACACACACACAGACAGACATACACACACACATAATCAATACGTCTCCCTCCTTTTTATTCTGTGGGGCTTTTCATCATTCACCTCTCCCTCTCAATGCCATTCTTTCTCTCTGTCATTTCCATAACGTTCACCAGTGCTCATATACAAACATAGATTGTTTTTGCCCTTTACAGGAACCAATTTTTCCTGCTCTCGCACTCTCCCACACACACTTTCTCGTTCTTGGTCTCATCCGGCTGCTTTATTGCATTGCACTGTTACACATAATTCTCTTTCCTACTCACTTTCTCTCTTCTCCCATCACCATTACGAGTCCTTCATTACAAGTGTGTGTGTGTATGTATGTGTGTGTGTGTGTGTGAGGTGTATGAGAGAAAGATAGAAAGAGAGCTGAAGGCTCTGGCTCTATTAGGGAATGAAATGCAGTGGCGGCTTGAGTGGGAAGTATAATTAGACGTGTGGTGAGGGGCTGTCTGTCAGGAATGGTTTGTGTGTGTGTGTGTTTGTTTTTTATTGTCTACCACTACCCAGAAGAGGTCTGTCTGAGGTGTATCTGAAGTGGTTACACAATGAAGCCGACTGACTGAAATTCAGTCTGCTCATTAGCCACGAATCTATTTCAGGCCAATTTAAGGTAGCTTGATGTTCCCTCTAATAGAGAAGTGTGAAAGCATTTATTAATCAATGCCTTCCCATTTCCATTTGTCTTGGCCTACTGTATCACCAAATGGATATGAAGAGGATCATGAAGCAGTGAAGGGTACCTCAGTAGCATTTGAAATAGACTTCATCAATTTGCCTGTTGTTAATTCACTTACACACACACACACACACACACACAGAATGAGAGAGAGAGAGAGAGACAGACAGAGAGAGAGGGAGAGACTCTTGTTGGGGAAAACTTTAATTACAGAAAATACAGAAAATCAATACATCAGCGTACATCTTGAATTAAAAAACTGCTGCTTAATGATGTTTATGTAAAGCACCAATGTCATCCAAACACAGCAGTTTTTGTTGGTAAAAAGTCTTAAAGACATGTGTCTTTTTTGGTTTGATTTTAACAGGTTGAGACAACAATACAATTCATACATACAAGTCCCACACACCACATCCACTTGACCGTGCGTAAGGTGTGAGTGCCAAATCTGGATAAAGCCTTCTGCATATGGATGACACAGCAGACCTCCAGAGAGAAACAGAGAGAGAGAGAGAAAGAGAGACAGGGGGAGAGAGAGAGAGAGATGTAATCATGTATCTGTCACCTTTACAATCAATCTCTCTTGTGTGCATTTACCCTGCTTCTGGGTATACTAAGGTATATAAACCTATAAACCAGGGTCATGAACAGGACCTATGCCCAGACTTAGAATTAGATATATGTGTAGAGCATCATGCTTCAGGCATCTCTTGACAGGTATCCACCTGGGTGACACAGGGCTCATCTGCACATATCTCCAACTATGGCATCCAATGTGACCACTGTGTACCCTCACCATTGATTGATATGTTAGTATTAGTTAGCAAGTAACATAGGACTTATCTTAAAGATACCACTATACGGAGATTAATGCTCTGTAAACATCTGTCCTTGGAAAGGAATTTTAAGTTGATACCTTTTGAATTTGATCAGCATTCGGATGTAACAGTTTAACAAAAAAAAAAGATAGAAAGAAATGCAGGAAAATATAAACTCTGACTCACGCCACCAAACAGATAGTGGGCAGTGGCTTAATGCTTGTGCACCAAAGGACAGTCATCAAGGCTGCTGCTGTAGTCTGTGACCCCCACCATTCCTCTCATTCCCGCTCTATCTCCACTGCGTGAGTCTATTATTAAGGTAAGTAGCTAGACTGAGTACCTCACCATCTGAGGTCCTTATCTCCTGCTGAAAAAGCCAGTGCTTACCATTATTAGAAATAAAGGTCTCTGAAGTGAGAGGTGTCACGTTTTAGTGTGTAGGGTCTGCAAGTGTATGTGAGTCAAGTGTCACACTCTGCAAGTGTACAGTATGTATGTGCATTGTGATGTCCAGACTAGTAGTGGGGTCTAGTGGCTGGCAGTCTCTCTTTGTGTGTGTGTGTGTGTGTGTGTGTGGGTGTGTGTGAGAGAGAGAAAGTGGTTGTAGCAGGCGTTGCACATCCCAACACTAGAGGCTGATAAGACTTCTTTTCAGAAATCCTGTCTAGCCATTCACACCAGCCTGTTGAGAAATTAAGTCATTCTAATAATAGGAAAGGTGACTGAAGTGGCAGTCTGCACAAAAAAAAAGAAAGAGAAAAAAGAAAAGAGAGGGAAAGAAAAAGACAGAGAGGGAGAGAGAGAACACGTGGGGGTTACGTTTGTCCACACAGGAGTAACTATGAAGGTTCCCTGAAGCAATGAAACATTGAGAGGCTTTGGTTTTGGTGGAGTCTTTTAGTCAAAGAATTTCAAAAGGTCCAAGATGATACAAGACTCTCCATGTGACAGTGTTCAGTGGGTTGTCTTCAGAATGAAGTTTTATTCTCCTTTCCTTTCACCGTCTGTCACAACCCGGCAACTGACTCATCTGTTGACGGAAATGTTCCCTGACAGTCTGTTTACATAGTGACAACAGCAGAAAAGGAGCAGTCTGTGTTTGATGTTATTCTGCTGTCACTTTTATTCAGATAAGCAGGTGCTTTCGGCTCTTATCATATCAGCCTCTCAATTATAGCCTCCCACTTTCAGATACAGTATATAAACAGCACTTACCTGTGCCCAAAGGGAGACCAAATACAAATCTCTCACTGTGGTGATTCACCTGTGAGTAGAAATGAACAGGGCCTCTCTCCCACTCATCCAACCACTCATTCCATCCCAAAATGAGGATCTCCATGGTACTAACAAGGCACTTCCAGTGTTTGTCGATGACTAGCATAGAGCATATGACACCCTGGATGTGAGCTAGACCTGTTTTTCCCATGCACTCTCATTGAATCCCTGCTCCCTGCAAAAGCTAACAGATGACTGTGTGAAAGGGTTGCTGTCCTTTGATTCTTGACCTTGAGACCTCATCAGTCATGTCTTAACCAGTATGGATACTTAAAATATGCTTAATATATATAATATATGCTTAATATATCGGTGTGTGGCTCCTGAAGCAGAAAGTGGATGAAGGGGGTTGATCTTCATTAGAGAACTGAGATTTGGTCTCCCCTCTGCCACCAATCCCAATACCCACCCCATCCCACCCCACCTGACCTCACTGCGACCAACAGTCTACCAGCCTCTGCACCTCCATCTACTCTAATGGAGCACACGGATGATCAATAGTGTGGATTAATGGAGGCGACATAGTGAGCCAATAGCTTACCCCTGCCACACTCAAGAAGGGAAAAGAGGGAAGGCGGAGGTAACCAAGCATGAAGTCAGGCCACC
The DNA here is from genome assembly GCA_027481765.1 of Tenualosa thibaudeaui. NCBI lineage: Eukaryota > Metazoa > Chordata > Actinopteri > Clupeiformes > Clupeidae > Tenualosa > Tenualosa thibaudeaui. The sequence goes on along the minus strand of JAIFZK010000017.1, from coordinate 9,170,507 downwards.
AAGGCCCACATAGGGCTCAGAATGGTAAATGAAAGGCCAGCAAGGGTCAACAGGGAGGGTGGAAGAGAGGGAGAAGGAAAGCGGCTGGTCAGAAGCTGTTTCTGGAGAGGGAACAATTGAGGCCTATTTTACCGAAACCACCATGACCTTGCATAAGAAATCTGGAGAAGGGCTTATGGAGTGCAAGAGCTCTCTGTTACATTAGCATTTCCGCCTAGATGTGGCGTGTGGCAACTGGCACCAATAGGGAAAATCTCCCAAATCGGTTCTTGGGCCAGTTCCCCAGACAAGGCCGTTAGTGTGGCATGACTCTCCCTCTCTCTGGGCCAACACTACTCACAAAGCAAAAGCTTCTTCTTGAGGAGAAGCAGTTTTTTTCCATGGAGCTGGCACCACTCCATGAGTATGTTTGTTTTCTCTAACACACTCTGACTCTCAACCATGCCCTTTTACAGTAAGCTCACCACATAAAGATAAAAAACAGCATGATACAGGGAGCTTAGGAATGCAGATCAGTTTGGAAGCCTTGAAGCATGTGTGATGGGAGCTATGGGTAAGGGGCACGCAGAGGTATGCATATGCATGTGTGCTTGTTGGAGTGAGTGTGTGTGTTTTGTGTACAAGGAAAACAAAAATACAAAAATAAACAGGGTATGTGCGAGTGAGTGAGTAAGTGAGTGAGTGAGAGAGAGTGTGTCTGTATAAGAGGACTGTGTGTGTGCGTATGTGTGTGTGTGACAGGCAGTGTGGCGGTCCGTTTGAGTCTGCATGCTCTGCAGCTGGGTGACAGTATTTTTAGGAGAGTGTCGTGCGTGAGATAATGACAGACATGTGCATGACCTCATGCTTTTGCCTGTCGCTTCGGTAGCAGGATTGGTCCATGTTGCAGATCTCTACATGGAACTCTCCAGAAGGCCTCGCCCCTTACAGTACCCTGAATACACATGAGCAAGAATTATGCCCTCAGAAACTTTGGAATGGTTCAGCCCCTCTGAACTTGTCTGAGCTCAAAAGCTCAAAATTCAGTGTTTCAGTGTTGTAGCCTTATACACACTCAGCGTCAGCTTTGACTCTACTTTTTCAATTTCAGTATTTACATTCAGTACCCCTCTAACAATCATTTCAGAAGATGTCTTATCTGCCACAAAGACTCTGCAGATGTAGTGAGCATTACATAGCTAATGATTAGCCATTAAATGGTGCATATGCTAATTTTGAATAATAGTTGACCAGTCTGAACTAATTTGTAAGCCTGACATTTTCTAAGTGAAATTTGTCAAATGGACTCTGGTCATGAGCTCTGTTGCTAAATAAGCTAACTACCAGCTTCAATCTAGTAGGACTTCCTCTGTTCAATCCTTAATATAACACTCCAGCTGTCAGGCCTAAGTGAATCAGCTCCTTTTAGGCCTCCAGTTATAAATGCCCCCATGCCATTTGTGTAGAGGACCCTAGGGCCCCCAAGATCCCAAGAGATGGATAAGGGCTCTTAAAAGGGCCAGCTGAAATATATGCAGTGGCTTTTCCAAGAGTGAGACTGGTTGCCTGCAGAGACAAAGCAGATCACCCCCACTCCACCCCCCAGAAAGGTCAGCTATCAAAACGGGTTATATTTAGTCATCTTTGATGTGTTCCCTAGAGTGAGGTGTTAGTGACATCAGAGGGAGATGAAGAGGTCTGATACTGTTGGGGGAAAAGGCATCCATCTTGAAATGGCCAGTCATCAAGATCACTGCTAAGATGGACTCACCTGAAGCTCAATGAAAGGGCTCTGACGTGGTGCTGTGCCCAGTGTTGAGCAGTGTCACTGTAATGCTGAAAAGCTGTGGTGTTTCCTGAAGTTCATCACATGTATCACTTCATGCATGTGTGTTCACTAGACTGTTCATAATGTTTGAGTGGGTGGAAAACATTTTAAGAATTCATGAGATAGGGAGGGAGTTGGGGGGGGGGCGAGAGAGAGAGAGAATAATGGCATGCCCTTCGCATGCCCTGACCTCTCATACATCAACATATTGCTTCCATCTGGAAAAATTGAGCTCTCTCTGTCTCTCTCTCTCTCACACACACACACACACAGACAGACATACACACACACACATTTTCTAACTTGTAATTACATGTAAACACATGTACATGTAAATGGGCAGCGCGGGCATCCGCAGCGACCCCTTGCTCTCCCACCACAGGGGAGTGAGAAACGCAGTTTTGATTCCTTTGTATGTCTTGTACATGTGAAGAAATTGACAATAAAATTTATACCATATCATACCATACCATAAATATAAATATAGTTGAAGAGCTTGACAGAGAAATTCTTGACATCATGTGATACTGTAAAGAAACTCCAGTGGCTATCATATTGAGGGTGCCAAGTTCAGCCATGGGATATCACTACAGTTATGATTGAACATTACTTACATACTTCACCTTAAATGTCTACAACTACCAATTAATGGTTGTGGTCTGGCATCTACCTATCCATCTATCTGTTATATGTACCTACGTGGCCCTACAGTGCTCCACCTTAAGCACTTCTCTTTTCAGCTTAGCGCAACAAATGCATAACAAATGCAGTAAACATCTCTTCAAACATCTCCTGAGACAAATGTATTCAGTCACCAGGTAGCTAGGCAGCCTAGCAACCATCAAATCAACTCAAGGATGCTGCCATTAAAACTGGATTACTGATCAGGCACAACACAAACATCTTTTAAACCTAACTCACACATGTTTTCTCCATTCTCATGTCGCTATCTGAAGGAAGTAAAACAAAATATGCAGCAAATATTAGCCTACCAGACACCTTTTAGTGCTCAGACAAGCTGCATGCATGGTCTCCCACTATAAAGTGGCTGCCTCTGATGCCGACCAAATGCATCAGGGACTCTGTAGGGTAGACTATGTGGGACACCCATCACACATATAAATAATGCAACAGCTATGTGTGTTGTGTGTATGCACGTGTGTAGATTAAGCTACAATTCTAAGGATGTGTGCCAAAGAACAAGCATGTAACCTAAAGAAAACTGGAATTGAGGTGGACATAATCATGATCAGCATTAACTTTATGCCATAGCCTACATGTAACCACAGACAGTAAATGTCACTAGTGTTCTATCAGCTGTACGCCATGAGCTTACAGTATGGCCTGCGTTACTGTAACACTGGCCACACTCCAGGCCAGAAGAAACTGACAGGTTGCTATGACAACGGGATACCGATGTGAAACGAGCAGTCCTGTCGAAGCTCTTGTGTCTGGGAGCCATTTTGAACACACTTCCACTCAATATAAAAATCACACTTTTGCACTGGAAAATTCCTGCCAATTTGTGCTTTCTGATAAAGCCAGTGGTATATACCATCTATTTTGTCGTTCACCTAGAGCCAGCTACGCGGCGGGGCGCTGTATCTAGCATGCAGAAGGAATGTCATCACTCATGTTCTCCTCCTTCGCCGAGCGAGGGATGGCGTTGTGTCATGTGGAAAGAGGCAGATTTACTGCAACGCTATCTCAGTTGTTCCCGAGCTCCAAGCGAGAGTAACTGACCCGAGAGAAAGGGGGTGTTGCCGTGCTCTCGCTCAGACACCGTCCTCACGCTTTTTTGCTGCTTAATTTGGACCAGCTTCGCGGCAGAGGAGGAAAGAGGAGGCAGGTGCGGTTTCATTTGGGATTCCGCTGTTCGCGGTGAGCGCCACTTTCTCCCCCTCTGCCCTCTTCGCATGGACTTTAATTTCAGTCTCGCTCTTTCAGAAACAGCGGAGTGGACCGATACAATTCACGACCAGGACGTTTATTTTGGATCACTGCCTTTGCTATTCCAAGGTAACCTCTGGCGTTTTATCACGGCAGAATGTGTAGCTACTGTAACAGTGAGGGAGACACGGGCTATAGTAGCGCACAACCGATAACATTTAATTGCCACATTTTGTAGCCTATTGCAAGTGCTAAATATTGTTACACAATCACGGAGAATCTGCTATAGCCTATAGCTGAGTCCCCTTGATGGATTGTCGTATTTCAAGTCTTTTTGCTAGCCGCTCTGCCATAGCACTACAGTAGGTTTGAACGGTGTTGCAGTATGGCATTCTGATGGGTGGCATACAGTCTTGTTGAGAGCCAATGAATCTGCTTGTAGGCTACTGCGTGTGTACTTGACTGATCATTTTAAGGCTATTTAGTCACTGGTCAATTCAGATTCAACTTATCCAAGCCTGCAGTTATCAACACGTTAATGAATCGAATCGATGTGTTGAAATGTCGAGATTTTCGTGATTGTGCAGTGACTGAGATTGTAACCCAAGCTAGTGTGACCTTCTAGAGCAAGCGACCCTACGAGAGTCGCTTGTTGCAAGCCAGTTTGCCATGATTTGGGAAAGTTGATTAACAACGCATTGTCATGCGAAATCATCACTGAGCTCCTCTAGGCATATTACAAGTCTGCTATTTGCATTTTAAATTGTTGCTGGCTGCACGTTGAACTTTACGGGCTACTTCTGAAGCTCATTCTGTAGCCTGGTGTACGAGTCAGTCATGCCCTGCGGTAAGGGACTGGAAGTTCCCAGTAAGAGAACAGAATTCCAGTTGATCGGAATGGAAATCTGAACCAAGACCGAGACGCTGCCTGTTAAAAAGGACCGATGTGCGCATCCATTCAAGTTGTCTGTAGGGTAGCGAGAAGCAATATTTCCTTCGTTGTCCAAAGTCTTAGGCTATCCAGACTGGCTCTTTAGAAGACAATAGTCTGATGTTTCCGTTGTTTATCATATTATGTAAAGGCCTTCACATTGCAGTCTTGTTTAGTTTGATTAATGTTGAAGGGTTTCTAAAGTGTTCATATCGGACAGAAAGATGCATTTGCATACATAGGCAAATGCTTATTCTCAGTCTCATTGGCAGCTTTTCTAGCAGTCTCAGGAAATTGATGTAAGTCTAGTCTCAGCACAACACTATAATAAATATGTTACTTCAGTGGTTAATCACATATGAAGCCAGGCTACTGAGGTGAAGAGCAATGCTTTGGGCGTGCCCTAGTCAGGTCATTTTAAAAAAGGGTGGAAACACGGGACAGCAATAGATAGAGAGGTAGAGATGATGATGTCATTGTTCAGGCAATCTTCTCTGCTGATGCCAGTAGACACACAGTATTTACATCCCAAGCTCATGCAAAGTAATCCTTGCATGATTCATATCTGTGTTATCTGCATGTTTCAGTTCAAAATCCTTCTGCTGGGAGTCCTGCTTTTACTTCCCTAAGTGGCTCTTTGGTAAAGAAATGGAGTTGGACATGTGTCATAGAGTCGCATCCCAAAAGAGAATGCTGGAATGTGATACTTGCAAAATATTGTATCTGGACACCAATAGACCCTTATACAAGCACATTTAAACAAACAAATACTCTTTCTCTCTCTCTCTCTCTCTCTCTCTCTCTCTCTCACACACACACACACACACACACACACACACTTACAACACACACTCGCTGGTCTATATAATCACACACATGTCTTTCTTTCTCTGTATGACGCACGCCCACACACACAGATAGACACACACACTCACACATTGAAGGATGAGGTAATGAGGAAAAGAGTAAAAGGTGTGACCTGACACTTCCTGGTATTCAAAGCACGGCTTAGAAATGTGCCACCTGTGAGAGTGGAAATGTACACTGAATGCAACACGACGAGACACAAATGTCTTTGTGTGTGTGTGTGTGTGTGTGTGTGTGTGTGAGCACTTGCAGAGAGCTAGAGAGTGGTTGGAGAAGTTTGTCACTGCTGTGTGCACTGGTGAGGGCGCTTCATGTGTCACACCCTGACTGATGGCTGAGTGATGCATTAAAACCTTCAGACATGCTTGCTTGCACCTGCTGCCTGCCAGTTATACTGCGCCTTCAAGAAGATTAGTGGACATTCAGGGAAGACGCATCCTGTGTAAAGAAGTCTCTCTCTCCCTTCTATCCCTCTTTCTCTCTCTCTGTGTATGTCTCTTTCTCTTTCTCTCGGTCTCTCTTGGGGGAAGGAGCTGTGTGTTTGAGTTAGTGGTGGAGGTGATAAGGGGACTAGGGATGGGGTTGCTGAGCACTCCCTGCGTTCTGTCTCACGGTGCTTGAATGCCCTTCTTTGGAAGAACTTACATTCCTGTCCTCCTACAAACCAAATGTTTTGTCATGTTTGCTTTTTCTGATAGATGCAATAGCTATTTGACATGTCAGTATTTCTATTTCTATTTTGTTATTCTATCAACATGAAATGTCAGTGTCTGTTGTGAGTGAAAATGGAAAGTTTAGAAAAAGCAAGTCAAGCTTATGAATTCCCTCAGCTTCCTTCATTAAACGCAGGGATAAAGTTCAGCGCTGTGGACGATTCACACAATGAATGATATGGGAATATCCACTCTCAATGTGCCAGTCAGTGGAGGCGGCAGCACAGCTTGGCAGAGGCTCTGGGTTGGCGCGCTCCACAGCGGTGGAGGTTAAGGGCGGGCAGGTGGGTGGAGACAGACACTACTCCAGTCTACTCATCCTCAGACTCTGCTGACCGAGCGAGGGAGGAAGACATCTGTGTACTCATATCCTATCGGGATCACTGAGGCCCTGTATGAAAGCAGGGAGGGAAGGCAAGAAAGACAGGAAGAGGTAGAGGTAAAGACAGGGAAAGGGAGAGAGAGACAAGGAGAGGAAGAGAGAAAGGCAAAGAGAAAGAGAAAGGCAAAGAGAAAGACAGAGGGAGAGAGAAAGACAGGGAGAGGAGTCAGTGAGAGAATATATTAGAATAGAAGTACATAGCAGAAATCAGGTGTTGATGAGCAGGCAAGTAACATCTGTGACCTCATTTAGGTGGGATGTTGTGCACAGAGTACCGAGATGTGAGCCTCATCAGGCAGACAGAGTCTTGAGTTTGACTGCAGCTGCCTGATAGTGGGCACAGTCAGTCCCTGAGGCCCACAGGAGAGTGCTGATGTGGGGCTTAGCAGACACATTCATGGCCATATCTCTTCAGTGCAAAGAAAGAAGGGGGATGACATCCGTATGAAGAGGTGCAGAAATGTCAGGAGGATTAAGAAATATAGTAGTCTGATTCCTCTTCTTTGGATCTCTGATTCCATTGTAGAGACTTTTGTACTGCTGTAAATGCTTTTGCATAGTTGGACTCAGAGTTGGTTAAAAGCTAGAGCAATTTTGAAGAAAGTCTTTGTGGCTCTAAAATTGAGCTTTGATTGAGCTTTGAATCTGTGTTAATTCAGAGTAGATGTAGGCCTACGCTATCTTACATGCTGTTTGGCCTTTTGAATGTTGGCCATTTATTAATTGGTAATTATACACCACATGTATCCATGGAGATTGGGTACAGATTGGGTAACTTAGCCAGAGAAAACAAAACTATTGGGATCAAGTGCTTCAAAACTAAAAAACATAAACATAAATCTCCACTCACTGGCTTTCTGTCCTTTTAAGATGGTATAAAATCTGTCAGTCTGGTTGCTTATTAACTAATTGGTTGTCAACACTTTTTTTGATTTTGTCGGTTACTAACATACAGCAATGCAGACACAACATCACACTCATTTTTTTTATAAAAGAGGTGCCATGCTAAAGAAAGCAGCTCCCCTTCACACCCCTGCTCCATGAGAACATGTGCAAATCCAGAGGCTGACATGCTGTAAGCCAGGAGCCACAGACAGTTGGGCTTCTGTTACCAGAGAGAGAGAGAGAGATGCCAAATGGAGAACAAGTAACAGTGAAGAGGGAAGAGAAAGGTAGAAAGACACAGAGACCTACAGTTTAAAGATGATTGGTGAAATTCAGACAAAAAGAACTTAGGTAATGAATTTATTCTCCAGTCCTGTCTTTATTTGTCTGGATTTGGTCTGACGTGGGCTCGAGCTCTGTTATTTTCTTCAGAAAAGTGGTCCATCAGTGATCTACAGCTGTTTGATTCTCTAAAAATTATTTTTTTATTTTTCATTCCTTTTATTTCTTTTGTTGGCTTTGTTCTCTGTCATTTTATTTTATGTTTTTCACTGTTATTTGCAGTTATCTTTGATATAGGATATAGAATGCACTAGGCCTGTATAAATAAACTTGCCTTGCCTTATTGAGGTGGTGGAGGAGGCAGTATAGGCTGGCCCTACTCACTTGTATAGGGAGGTGGGTGTGCAGAGGACATTAGCCACCCTTGATGGATGCATTTGGCCTTTGGCTTAGTAGTGTGCCGACAGCAACGGCCATGTTTATATATGCGGTTTAATCTCTCTTCATTCTCCGCCAGCAATTAGGATGGGACTGATGATGTCCTTCTGTGATTGTTTATGCCAGTATTTTTCTTCTTTAAAAATCACTTTGGCAGGGATCACCAGGGCATAAGCTTATGAAATAGGCTGGGGCCCTGAAATATCCTCCCTCCCATCCGGATCAGTGCAAAGAAACAGGCTTGATAGAGTTGTCTGGTAAGTCTTGAGATAAAAATCGAAGTTGCTCTGCCAGTCTCTTGGCTAGGCTAGCTGTCTTGCTCACTCTTTTCCTGGCAAGGAGGGATAGCTACTCTTCCCATACAGAGCTTAGCATTTATTAGCTTCTCATAAAAAAACATCCTCCTTCCTGCAAACTCCCTGAAACATCTAAGGTACATACATAAGTACACTCAGAATCAACAATACAGTGTGGCATGGAACAATAATAAACAGAAAGCAAAATTACTGTGAGTGATTTACTGTGTTGTATGTGTGTATTTGTGTGTGTGAGAGAGAGTGTCATTATTTTGGAGGTGGGCTAAAGTGTAACTCTCAAATCAGCAGCAGGTACGTGACTCTGTGCAATGTGTGTTTACAGATGGGGGCTGCTTTTAATAGCCTGCCACTTACTTAGCAGGGGGAACAGCCAGCTACTATTGGAGCTGATAATGAATTGGGTGCTGAAACCACTCCGCTGAGGCGATGTCGACGCCACCAGTCCAGTATGAGGCGACCCATAGGTCGCACAGTCAGATTAGTGTGTGTGTGTGTCAGAGAAGTGTAAAAATAACCGCATTGGTACTTTAATGAGGGAATGCCTATGCTGCCCCTATTCCTTCTTTGGTTAATTGTTTTTCCACCTCCAGAAAGCCCCCACTCATCCACATTAACACCTACCCAGACACACCTGATGGACACAGGAGACCCTAGCTGAGCTGCCATGATCCCATCCTGGAACAGGTGACAGTCCCCCTGCCTCTCACTAGTTCCTCATATAGGGATTGACCATCACTCTGTGCTGCAGCCTTCTACAGATCTTCCATGCGAGTGACTCTCAGATGATGGGCTCTGGGTAGAACCTCTCAAGAACCGTTTTGTTTTTTGAGTTTAGCCATGAAGTGCCCTTTTGGAAGATGATATTGGCTTTTTTCAGAGCACTTGAGACACTCCAAACATTTGACATTGAGGCTCCTAGATAGTGGGTCTTTTGATGTAGCAGAATGCTAGTCTCTCTATCTGTCCCCTCTTTCTTCGCGGCCGCTTGTGTTTCCCAAGGTTACATCATTAGCATTCAGTGCATCAGCTAACAGCTGGTTGTGATAGTGCAGTCATCCCCGGCACGTGAAAAGGCTCAGTGCCTGCAGTCACACAGTGCTTTTTTGGACTGGCCTAAGCCATCGTGGCCAGTGCTTGAGGTAGGGAGGGCCACCAGTGTGATTGGTGTTGTGGACAGGCTGGCATCTCCAAAGATGTCTGAGCTCAGAGACAGGCTTTTTTTGGTTGGCTGTTGGCTCTCTTTCTGTGTGTACGTGTGTGTGTGTCTGTGTGTGTGAGTGTGTGTGTGTTTACTGCAGCCTCATACTGGTGTCTTGCTGTTGCGCTGGACTCTTAGGTGTGCTAAATTGACGGCCATCTGCAACATGTGTCTTCTACAGGTGAAATCATTCCTGATGCAGTGTTGAGTGGAGTCAAAGAGAGGTGAGAGGAATGAGGGGGTCAGTCAAATAGATAGATAGATAGATAGATAGATAGATAGATAGATAGATAGATAGATAGAAACAGTGAACTCTTGTGCTTGCTTCCTTAAAGGAAAAGAAAGCAGCAGTCATATCTGCTGATTAGCTAATTTTATCAACTGCATTAATTCATGAATGTCACAGAACTGCATTCTGAAGAGGATTCCTGAATTCTGCCTGAGGCCCTGAGGCTGCATGTCTATTCATCTTCATGTATGCATGTTCTAATAAGACCAATGGACCCCACAGCTATTAATAGCATGACATGCACAGACTTACATAATACTGATGACTGTTGTTAGCAGACACTCTTAGAGAAAAAACACAATTTGCTTGTCATCAAAGGAAAACCCATAAAAGGTCTGCATATACTATATTATAATTTAACATAACATAAGCAGGTATCATTGAGAGGTGGCTGCTGCGCACAATCTGATCCCTTGGGTAAGAGTGCAGTTAGCAGTACATGTGAAACTTTCACACATTTAGCCTACTTCAACAGACACTGATGCTTGAGATCTGTAAACTGAGATGAGATTTCATACAATTTAGTTTTATTTAATCTAGTGCAGGCGTTTATTTTGATGGTCCAAACCTAACAGAGCAAAACAAACATTCCAGTTTTCTCAGTTTGTGATTATTTTCAAGTAATTAGGCTCCGATAAATCCAGATTGCATTTTTTGTTACAGTGTGACAGTTTTCACAGTTTTGATTTCCAGTTAAAAGTCAAATGTCATGAGAAATACCATATAATAATAATAATAATAATAATAATATCAATAAATGCAGAGAATACTTGAGAAAGCCAGTAATGCTAACCTGACAAACATTTCCTCTCTATATATGGCACTTAACATGGCAAGCTCAGTAGTTATCGGCTCCCTCAGTGGTAGACAGATGGGCTAGTACGCTAGCTGTCTAATGTGTGTGTGCTAATGAGGGATCCTCTATATGAAAGCATTTTCTCCAATTAACAGCAGCTGGAGAAACGTAAGAGTTAAGTGGTGCTGGCTACATGATATCTATGCAGAATAACTGTTACGGATGCCAGGCCTGGTTTTGTGTGTGTGTGTTCATGTGTGTTTGTGTGTGTGTGTGTGCAAGCATATGTGTGCGTGAGATCTCTTATAGGGTTAGCATATTTATATTTGTGCCATCGATGCTCCATGCTATTGTTTCCCAATGCAGGAGGCTTTTTTGAATGTGTGTGTGTGAATAATATCTGTGTCCTGTTGATGGCCTTCCAATGACCCCCATCAACGATCATAGCCACTTACATCATTGTCCTAAGAATGACTAGGGACTATGTCACCAGGCTGTATAAGTGTATGTGCACTTGTGTGTGGGTGTGGTTGTGGGTGTGTGCGTATATGTGTGTGTGTGTGTGTGTGGGGGGGGTGTTTGTGTGTGTGTCACTGCCCAGCAGCTGTTCAGCTGCCCGATTATTACTCTTCCAGAGCGACACTTAATTTATCTATACATAATGCCTGCCAACTCCTGGCTTGTGTGTACGTATGCTGCGTGTGTGTGTGTGTGTGTGTGTGTGTATGAGCTGTGTGTACAATTTTGGGGCCAGCTTCCCATGTCTGAAAGCCAAAAGAAACTCATCTGATGGATGAGAAAACTGTCGACAGCAAAGGGTCACTACTTTCATAACACTACAGTAGTGCCCAGCCTATATGTGGCAATCCAGACAGTCTCTTTTGGAAAATCAGACAAACCACAGGCTCTCTGTTAAAGGAAAACAATGAAACAGTGAATAAGTACACATTAAAGGAGAAATGCAAATCAATCTGTACCCTTATTGTTCCAGGTCACCGAGTGATGTGGATAGTGAGAAGAACACTTTTTATACAATTTTTACAAAATTTTACATAATTTTAATACAACATAGATCAAATAGTGAACTGGCACAGTTGGAGGGGAAGAGTTACTTAGTTTCAGTTTAATTTTAACCAACCCCAATTCAGTTCATTTTAGCTGCCGTTTCATTATTAGATTTATGCTGTGGAACAACAGGGATATGGATTGATTCACACTGGATTTCTCCTTTAAGGAGGATCTCTGTCTGACTTTCTTTCACACACATAAATTATACTTTGCCCTTTATAGAGGCCATGCTGAAGTTTAATTACTCCAGTGCTCCTCATGTCCAGTTCTTACCCAGCAACTGACCTGAACTTCTCTCTCTCTCTCTCTCTCTCTCTCTCTCTCTCTCTCTCGCTCTCTCTCTCTGGAGCCCCCTGTGGTAACTTTCCACCAGTTCCACAGATCAACATGTCTACATCTGAAAATAGATCTGATCATTGCACTCTCTCTCTCTCTCTCTCTGTCACTTTCTCTCTCTCTTCTCTCCCATTGCTGTTTACTTCCCAGGATCAGCACTGAAATCTGGGTCTTGGTCTTGAAGAGGAAGAGCAGCATACATTTGAAGAGGACCACAACAGAGAGAGCCCCGGACAGGGAAACAGTGGGAGTGCTGACATTCTGCCTGATGTCTGTCACCCTGGAATAAAGAAACGTTTGGGAAGTTTCAGATTTTATGAAGGTAAAACTTAGTCTATCATCTTATTATGTTGTAGATATCTACCTGTCTGTTGTCTCTCTCTCTCTCTCTCTCTCTCTCTCTCTCTCTCTCACACACACACACACACATACACACACATACATATATAGATATATATATTTACTCTCTCTCTCTCTCTCTCACACACACACACACACACACACACACACACATTGTTGTCGTTTGCCAAGTGCATTATAGTCATATGGTGAGATAATAACTCACTGTACTATTTGGCAGTGTTCCCTGTCCAATGGTTAGGAGTGTACTGTAAGACCTCATATATAGGTTATAGTATTACTAGATAGCCATGTATGGGAGTTAACATATCAGAATCAGTTTTATTGGCCAATTAGTGTGTACTTACATATACTGGCAAAGTAGTGTACTTACATACATTTGCCAAGTAGTGTGTACATACACAGGGAATTTGAGTTTGGTAGGTGTTAGCTCTATACATTTACCAAATTGACATGCAGCAGTATACATTCAGTAGATAAATAGTAATATAGCCACATACTGTACAATTTACATAAAAGCACATGTCAACATAATAACACATAATAGCACATGTCAATATAATAATAACACAAATAAGGCAATATACCAATAAGGCACAATATTCATTTTCTTCTAGTTGATGAAGAAATGTAATGAAATGTGATCCTTAATTATCTCTTTACACCTAATAGAGATCGATTGGGAATACAGTAGGTTCATTGACATACATGCGTGCAGTGACCTAAATTAAGATTGAAATATTGATGCAGTGGACAGCAAATATCTAGGTAGAGGGAGAGAAAGAGCTATCATTCTCCCTTTTAAATCTGGAGCAGGATGAAAACAATGTCAAATTAAAAAGTAGAAAAGGAAACATCAGCTTTCTTTCCCCAAAAAAACACTTCCAAAATAGCATCTCTGCTTGCACAGGCTCCCTGGCTCATGACTCTCTTCTGTGGACGCACGTCACAGATCCAGCTGCTTCACACAAACTTTAATGGGAAAATCTTGATTTCATCCCACACACTTCTCCAACCCCCCCCCCACACATACACACATGTTCATACAACACACTTCCTCTTGAACCCACAAACGATGCCGTGGTTTATTCCTAAAGAGGTCACTCATTGCCAGCCCTCGGTCAGATACAGTGCTGTGTTTAAAGATTTCTGTGGTTTTGGGTCAGTTCTCCTTTATTCAGCCTGGTGTGCAGCTGCCCTGTGCCCCATGACTTGGCCATTCAGTCTGGTCATTAGCCATTCAGTCAGCCTTAGCTGTTCTGTCCTGTCCCACAGTGGCCTGGCCTGCTGACCAGCCAGCTTGTGTGGAAAGAAAGAAAGGCCAAGGCAGAGGCGCAAAGGTTTCAGAACGAGTGTGTGTATGTGTGTGTGTGTGTGTGTGTGTGTGTGTGTGTGTGTGTGTGTGTGTGTGTGTGTGTGAGCACAGACCTAACTAAAGGCAGATGGAAAGTTATTTTTAAAGAATGAAAAAAATGTAGAAAAGAAAGAAAGAAAGAGTTGCAAGAGAGAGGGAAAGAAAGAGAGAATGGAAGTGTAGTTTCTCAGTAGCTTTTGAGCACCCATCTGCTCTTCTCCTTTCCCTGCTGCTGTGTTCCGGTAGCTGGAGTCAAAGAGCTGCAGTTGTCTCGGAAGGGCTTCAGCAGCTGAAAGGGCGAGCAAGAACCAGAAACAAATGTCTTGCAGAGAGAGAGAGACAGTGGGAGGGAAGGATAAAGAGGGTGAGAAAAGAGAGCAAGAGATGCTCAAAGAGGTGAAGAGAGACCGAGGGAGATGTAAAGTGATGGCCATGACCTAGCTCTCTGCTGTGTATTCTCTGCACTCCCTGATCCTCTCAGTTCTAACAATAACAGATCTCTCTCTCACACACACACAAGGAGCTCCTTTCTCTCTCTCTCTGTCCAGACATATTTTAGTCCGTTTCCCTCCTGCTCTTTCATTTGCTTGTTGAGTTTCTGCTGCCCCGTGTCTGAGTGCAGTGAGCTGGCAGTGAGAGAGAGTGGGGGAGGGGGGATGGGGATGCTGCTCTCCTCACAGGTGTGTTGGAATGTCCTCTCAGCGTCATGGCCGCTCGGCAGGGGGTCTTTCCCAGCCTCGCTTCCTTGTTCTCCCATTCATCCCCTCTCACTTTGTCATCTTTTTTCATCCCCTCTCTTTTTGTTCAACTTCTCTTCCCACATCCCCCTCTCTCCTCCTTTCTTCTGTCTTTAATTTTTCTTCTCACTTCCACTCCACTCGCTCTATTCTGTTATGTTCTGTCCATTCTCCCAATGAAGGGGGGGGGGGGGCTGTATCCGATAGTTTGAAACTATGCTGTATGAAACTAAAATTTCCTCCACGTTATCTAAACTGCTCCAGCGTCCCCATGCAAGCTGAGGCGACTCAAGTGTTGGCAGAGTGATGTCAGTGCTGTGAAATGTGATGCGAGTGGGTCCCAGGCTGCTCTTGTTTGTTTTTCTCCTTTTCTTCCTCATTCCGCTGCTGTTTGTGCGTCTCAGTGAAAGCAGCCGGGCCCAGCCAGGGACAAAATGCACAAAGGGCGCCTCGGCGGGGGCTCTATCCTGGAGAGGAGTGGACACACATGCACACACACACATACACGCACACACACACACACACACTAACACACTCAATCAGTCACTCACACTGGCAGACACACGCAACCATTATACAACACAAAACACACACACACACACAAAACAAGAAGCACATTCTCGGGTTACCAGGCCGTGCAAGAATGCGAAACTCGGCACACATTGTCCACAGAAACATGAATTCTCACCACCTGACATACACACACACACACACACACATCTCAGTGGGGGCAGTTGTGACAGGGCAGGACTGTGTGGTTTGCCATGTCTTCCACTCCACTGACTCTGTAGGGGGTGAAGACGCTCTTGGTGTGGCATGGCAGCTGAATCACTCATGCTCTCTCTCTGTCTCTCTCTCTCTCTCTCTCTCTAGCCAGCGTACAGCGTTCATGAAAATGTTTTCTGTTTGTTTTTTTTAATAACATTGGCTCTTGTTCTCCTTCTTTTTTGATTCTCAGGGATGGAGTGCAAACAGTCATCAGTGCAGCCCAAGACTTAGTTACTAGGGGTCGTAACCTAAAGAGACAAACGCCCTGACAGCCCATGAGCATGTCATATGACATTTCTGTCACCCTCTTCACACTAAACCTTTGCAAGAACTTTAACCCCAAGGGTCAAAGTCCATGGTGAACCTGTTGTCTTAATTTACTGATAGTAGTAGTGGTGGGGGCACCCCTTCTTGCCATGCCTGTGTTCTAACTCCTGCTGATAGAGTTCTTTCTACAGCATACCAGGGGGAAAGGGCTTGTCTTGAGGTTGTATATTTAGAAGCTCATCCTCCGTCTCCTTACTACCCCCCCGTCACTTCAGGCATCTCGGGCTGAAATCCCATCCGGTGTCGGGGTCAGACGGACCCGTGTGACGCTGGGATCTCAGCTCCAGTACAGAGCCCTCAGGCCCTTCGCTCTCTCACTCTCTTCTGTGCCTCCTTGGTGGGGCTGTGTTGGTGGTGGTGGGGGCCCTAAGACTATTCCTCTTCAGTCCTCCCCTACTCTGAGTCCCACTGGGAGGAGTGTGTAACAGGCAACGCAGCTGAGTGCAGGCCACTGGACGCGCAAGTGCAAGAATGACTGGGCACTTTTTCCACGCTTTTACACATTGCTTTTCAACCAGATAGTTTCAGCTGAACAATTGCTGAGGCACGAAACACGTAAACCCAGCTTAGAATAAAATAGAATAGAGCTGGCTGGGATTGAGAATTTTAGTTTATTTATTTGATTTAGTTTATTTGCTGGGAGATTGCAATATGTCTGTGTGAATGCACTTGCTGTGCTGCCCTGTGCTGTGAAGCTTAACATGAAACTGTTCGCTGAAGCAGCATGACTTATGTGTCATGGTAATAGCTTTAAAAGGTCATGACCTTTTTTGCCTCTTTAGAGTCGTGTTCCATAGACAGACTTTTACAGAGAGAACTTTGTTGACTTACTTATGTTTATTAAGACGTCCTACATGTAATATGCTTCAACTCACACCCCCTACCCCCAAACACCCAAACACATGCACACACACACACACTCTCACAAACAGGCACACACACACACACACACACATACACACGCAAAACAATCTTTGGGTTTGTCTGTGTTCAGTCAGTCAGAAGACTGTTGAAGGCCAGGCACCCAATTAGCTAGACTCTCTTTAGTCAGACACCCCCTACCCAACCACATGTCCTCCCCAGTTCCGTTTTCTAAGTGCAGCTGAAAATGTCAGCCTCACTTAGGAGGTTCTTGAGGTCTGTTCCAATTCAGAATTTTCCGGAAGAAGTCAGAGAACCTACTTAAATATGTGCTCTGTCTCTGACGCAGCCTCTCACTCCCAGTCTTCTCGAGAGTGGGGTATAATTGCACCCCATAAACTCTCTTTTCACAGAGGCATCTGGGGAAAGGTACAGTTTCAGCCTGACCCCCTGGGGTGTCTTTGCCAACAAACGCTCTACACTCAAAACCATACCCCATCATGTCAGAGCTCACATGCTTGGATAAAACAGCCTGCTTTATGCCTTAACCATACTATACATAAGCATGTCTTTTGATTTTAAAAAGCAAGTTTATTTTTCTGTACAACAATAGTGGTGCTTGTCATTACCACCTTGGGCAAATGTATGTGTTCTATCAGCAGTCTGTGCTCTGCATTAACAACTGGAAATAACTTCTGATTAAATGTAACCAAGTACAGTACATATTACTGTAATCTGTGGGGCACCACTAGTGTCTCTCCAGTGCCACCTGCCACTCCAGGAAATGACGCCTGGTGATTGACATATTTACTGGCTGAGAGGAGCAGTGAGTTGTGATGGCGTGCCGACAGGCTGCTGGGAGATTGAAATACTGCTGATGACAAGAGTGCGTCTGCTGGACGGTCAGTCGCACAGAGAGAGAGAGAGAGGTCGCGGAAACAGCCACGATGGTGAAAGAAGGGTTGAGAGATGAAGGGGAAGTGGGCAGGCTGGGAGTTTAGTCTTGGGGCACTAAAAATGTAATAACTGATGCATCAAGTCCAATTAAACAGTCCCAACTCTCTATAGTGCGAGACTGGGCAGATCCAGAGAGAGAGAGATGGAAAGAGAGAGGGAGATGGATGGAAGTAGAAAGAGGTCCTTAAAAAAATGCATGTGGGCCCTCTATGTGGAATGTTGATGATACAAGGGCTATTAAAGTTCATTAGGATGAGAAGAGGGAGACAGAGAGCAAGCAGTAGAGAGACAAGGGCAAACTAGAGGGTGAGCAGAGGGCAGGAGTTTGGAAAGAGAGGGAGAGCGAAAGAGCAAGAGAGAGAGCAAAGAATTCTGTGTTAGAATGTAGATGAGGATGCTGCTGTTGAGGCCATAAGGATTCTACAGAAGGACTGTGAGAAAGAGTCAGAAGTAGAGAGTCATTAGGAAAATGTGGAGCCTAGAGGAAAGATTAAATAAAAAGGGAGAGAAAGAGAGGAATTCACATTACAGTGGATGAACTGGTGAAAGGACAGACAGCCAAACAGCCAGTCAGTCAATCAGGACAGGAGACAGACACAAGCTTTCAAGGGCACCCAAACAGTTGACAACTAAGAAAACATCCAGTCAAAATTCACAATATGAAAGAGTGACGTGGAAGGAGAGAAAACAACAAATCAGCAGAGTGTTGTGTCTAGCCCTCCTGTGAGCAGGGCTTTGATTTTTCCATACTGGGAAGTGAAGCGCAGTCTAAATGTTGTTTTGTTCCCGTGGAGGACACAAGCATCTCGTCAAGTCATGTGGGGTCACAGCTCTGGACCAGTAGCACACCAGCACCATGGCAACCCCATTATAAGGTGAAATTCTTTGGCCACCTTTAAAGTTTCCCATAGTTCTTGTCCTCACTCCCCCCCTCTCTGTGTTTCTCTCTCTCTCTCTCTCTTTTTCTCTCAATCATTCCCTCTTCTGTATTGTTACTAAAATGTGAAAGCAGCTCTCCCTTTCCTCATCCTCCCTCTTCAAATTCCATCTGTTTCCGTTCAGTACAACCTCATAAATAGATTTCCATGTGATGATAAATGTCCATTTATGCAGTCAGTTAATTTTTGCCTACCAGGATGGAGCATGCAGACTTGCAAACTAAATAGAAATTTTACACACACACATTTACAGTGGATACATTTGTTTGCCACTAAAGGTCCATTATAACACATGCAAAGTTAATGAAGATCTCTGCGACCACAGCGGACTCCTCTCTCTGACCACTATTAAAGGATGCGAGTGAGCATTGAATGGAGTGCTGTGTTCTCTATAGACACAAGTTGCCAACATTGTGTGGACCTTTTGCGGCCGAATGGGCTCTGGTAATTACCACCAATTAGCACAGAGTATTAATTATCCACAGGTCATGGCAAGTGTTTCATGACCACAGCAGCAACACTGAGGAATTGTTTGTTCTTTTTACTCAGCTATGGGTTTGTCCCTAAAGGAAATTGTATGGCTTATATAAGAACGCTTGCATCCTCAGCAAAGGGCTTTTTTGTTTCTCTGCTCTCTCTCCCTCTTTCTCTCTCTCCCTCTCTAGCTCCCTCTGGCTTTCTCTGCACTTTCTTTTCTATTTGCCCTGTGCTGTTTCTCTGTGTAATACATTATACACCGTCTTTGTGTTCTTCTGCAAGATGTGTTTCATTTTTCATTTTCTTCCTGTTATCCCCTTACTCTTGCTTCAGCTTGTGTTCTCTGGCCTTTTATGGAGTGTTTAGTTTTGGTTCAGAAGCACACACCGGTGTCTGCTGTATTTTGACCTCAGCTGGAGATGTAGCAGCGCAACCACTTGCTCCCACTCCTATCACGCCCACAGTGCAGTCAGGTGTGGTCCCTGGGCCAGGCCCCTCAGCGTGAGCTCACCTAGGAAAGTCCTGCACTCCAGCAGACTACAGAGAGCCAAGGGGACAGGGGTCATAGGGAGAGGCTTT
Source organism: Tenualosa thibaudeaui (assembly GCA_027481765.1). Lineage (NCBI taxonomy): Eukaryota > Metazoa > Chordata > Actinopteri > Clupeiformes > Clupeidae > Tenualosa > Tenualosa thibaudeaui. The sequence goes on along the minus strand of JAIFZK010000017.1, from coordinate 9,150,950 downwards.
GTTACTATTGTATATGACTGTGATATGTAAGCAAGAGAAATAACAACCTGCATGTAAATGACACACTGAAGAAGCAGTTATGTAGAAGTTATGAAGTTAGAAGTTATGTAGTCTGCATAATTATAATTGCCATGTGCTTCAATTTATTTCTCTGCAGAAATATGGACACACACATCTGCACCTCGTATACAGAGAAATCCCTGACTGCAGCTCTGTGTTTTATCCGCAGAAGAAACCTCTGATGTCTGTCCTTTTTGGACAAGTCGTAAAGATGTCACACTACCAACGCCAGGGACTATTTTTACAAACCCCGCGCACAATGCAGCTGAGAGGATATTTGTGTTGTTTTATTGACTTGTTTTCCTCATCCTAGAAAAGCTAAAGTGGCTGACAGATTTGGGCGGGGGGTGGGGGATGTCCTCTCACAAAATAACCCATGGTGGGATGAGGAAAATGTCGCCTCTTAGACGTTATAATACACTTGACATAAAATGGCTGCCATGCCCCCGGTGCTCCTAATGTTCTCATCTGCATCTTCAGAGCTCTGTCGGCCCCAGTCTCCTCCTGTGTGGGGGTCCATACTGTCTTCACATTTCCCACAAAAATGTCCCATAAAAATAGCTTGGCTTGGGCCCAGCCAGTCCAAAAAGAAAAGGAGCGGGAGCAGTGCATGTGGAACAGACCCAGCCTTTTTAGGAACGCCAGGCTCAGCCACTGGACCACAGTGGGAGGGGGTTCTGAGGCTGCGTCGCACTGCGTCTCATCCAAGGGTTTATGTTGGACCAGGATGTGGAGCATTCTTAGGCTACTTTGAGCGAGAGCGGGTTCAGTTCCACAGATTTGGGGCAGAGAGTGACCTGAGAAGCATGCCCGAATGCTGGGCTATTTTTGCCCTCTGTGTTTTAAATACTCCAATACTGCACCATTCTACTGCAGTAGCTTTGGAGTGAGATTTCTAGCTTGCTGAAATTCATTGAACCCTTACCCTCCAGGGCCTCCACATTCCCACCCCCACATCTGGGGAAAGGGCTTCACAGATGTGCCTCACCTCCCTAAAATATCCTGTCCAGAAACGCTTCGCACTTATCAAACATTGAAGCACGTAAGTACAGATAGGTGTAACGTTATCTGGCGGCTGGAAAAGGCCATACCTTAAGTGGTGTTATCAGGGAGCCTCTTTCCAGGCGGGCTTCTAAAATAGGAGTCAGGGTGATGATGGACCTGGTGGCAACCTGTGAGCTAGGCTCTCAAAGGGGCTTGGGTGCACTCATAACCTTTGAAGGAGTGTAAGTGTGTCTGTGTGTGTGTGTCTGTGCTCAGCATACTGTATTCATGTGAGAGTTAATGTTTGCACATGCAAAACACCTGTATGCTATATTTCTTTCTGTGTTTATCCTCTGACTGGAGAACCACTATATGCACTCTTTGTGTGTGTGTGTGTGTTTGTGTTTACATATCAAGCTCTTGAGTTTCCCTGTGCGGTCATGACCTTTGAAGAACAGGCCAGCCCTCAACTCTATCTCTAGCTTCTGCAGAAATGACCTGTGATCTGTGTGTGTGTGTGTGTGTGTGTATGCGTGTGTCTGTGCAAGCATGCACATGTGTAGGACCTGTTTGTCTCAGGATAAGCACTTCATACAGTGCATATTTGTGGCTTCCAGTTCTACATATACACCAAAATGTATATGAGAGCTGTATGTTTCTGACATCCTGTTAAATGTGCATATGCCCTAAATATGTACCATAGTCTTAGACCCTCCAGTCTCAGAGAAGAAAGCAGGTCCCAGACAAAGCCACATGTGTTTCGGATATTATGTGGAAATTATACTGTACGAGTAGGCATAACTTAAGTCCCCTCTCTGCTTCTTTCTGCTGGATGTCAGACAGTTTACGTTTCTCGGATGTTATGAAGCCCAGGGAGCACAAAGTGAAAGCTGAAAAGAATGGCCTTTAATACAAGTGTATATGTATGGTTCATTCCAAACCACTATATTCCAAAGGCTGTGCTTGTTGGGGTTTGGGAAAATTTGGTTTGACATGCTGTGCCCGCTCCTGTCTAAAGTCTGTCAAGAGGAAAAGATTGAATATGACTTGGATAGAGTAACAGAAAGAGAGAGAGAAAGAGAGATTCTGAGGTAAAGACTGAACAAGATTGTTAAAGAGATAAACAGATGGGGTGGTGAGAGGAAGGTGGCCAAAGAGCATGGTTGACACAAAGAAACTCTGGAAGATAAGCACTCATGGGGAAAGCTGTTTGAGTCAGATAAGGGAAATTGGGAGAATAAGGGAGACATAAGCTGTCACTTTGTTGCACTGACACACAGAGCTTTGGTGGCAACCGCTGGGCCACTGAGCTCTCACACACAGACTTTCCTCCACTGAATCCTAACCATCCCAAGTACTGCACAATGTGTGTGTGTGTTTGCGTGTGTGTGTGTGAGACACTTTCAGTGTCTATTTCTCCCCCTGACAGTTCCTGTGTCCCACTGTCTTAACCGTTCATGTCAAATGTGTCTATGTTTGTGCGTTTTGCATGGAACTGCTGTCCATTTAACATCAAGCTACTTGTCTCTCTTCTCACATAGAACCCCATGCATTCCACTGACACACACACACACACACACACAAAAAAAAATACATTGCACATCACACACAGCACAGTGTGGTTTTATCTGTCCACTGAGACTTCCCTGAGGCTAGTTGGGTCCGCTAATGAATCTTTGTGGGTAGTGTGTGGAGGGCCCTGTCTGTGGCCTGGGCCTGTCAGTTAAAGGGCCCTTGGTTGGCTGAGGGGGGCCCCATGCCACTAATTACACATGGGGCCCTGAGGCGTCTGCCGGTCGCCAAATTACAATCACAAGATAAACCACCAGCACTACCACCCCAGCTAAATGAAGGACCCAAATGGACCGAGGCATGCCAAGGCTGCATCCAGACTTCCACAGGGCAGGCCAGACTAGAAATGAACCAGAGAGAACTGTGTTTAAATGAGAGAGAGAGAGAGAGTGGAAAAACAGTGTCGTTTTAGAGGTTTAAAAAATTTTGAGAAATATGCTCGCCTCTGGTTTGGGCTTACTCAGCTGCCCATTTATAGTGGCCAATTTGGTTTGACTTGTTTTGTTTTTCAGCGACTTCACAGGATGATTAAATAAAGAAAATGGGGTCACCCTGACCAGTCTTTTGAGGAAGATCAACTTTCTTTTCCAGTGTTTTTCCCTCCCTGTGCATATTGTAATTCACATCTGACACTCTTAAAATTGATGACATGGAGCTCGACGAGGAGCAATCACCGGATCCTTTTAAACCCATCAGAATAGCAAACGGTATAAAAATATTTCGGGAGTTTGAATTCCAACTAGCTCAGTGGCACCACTTGTGTCATATAAATGTGATTTACTCCTGGACCAGACATGTCAGCCAAAGCATTTATCATCACGTAAGGAGTGTAGATGACTCTGTGTGTGTGTGCATATGTGTGTGTGTGTGTGTGTGTATGCATACATGAGTCTATGCATTTTTGTGTACATGTTATGTATTCAATGATGTTTGTGCTCATGAGGGGGAGTGAGGTGACAGACCTCTGATGCATCTGCTCCAAGCTCTGGATCATAAACTGTCTCTATGACACCCATAAAAGCAACCATCAAGCTGATGTACTGTCACTTGTCACGGCCGCGTCTTTAACGAGGCCCTGTTTCTTTCTTTGGGCCTCTCGCATTCACACACTAGGGCTTGATTGATGAGAGAATGCTTCACTGAAAGCTGTCCAGGATGCTGTCTAGACTCATATTAGGAGAGAACGTATCAGTGCCCTCTCACACATATGCAGTCATGCATAGACCACAAGTCAGGAATACTAACCCCACTTTACAATGTGTACAAGGAGCGTAATGAGGTGTAATTTTGAATTTAATAGTGACCAGTAAAACAATAACTCAGAGCAAGCCAGAGGGGCTTGAGGAAACAGAGGGTTCTGTTATATTATTCAGTGTGGCATTAGATCACTGTATTTTATGCATTAGTGTCAGGAGACCACCACTGTTTTTTTTACGAGAGCCTCCAGTGCTCTGAAAATGAGAAGGGTCACGGATAAATTTAGAAAAAGCATGGGGGTCCAATGAGAGCACTCTATTTCCACTTTTATTTTGACTTCATCCAATCACTTTGCATTTTGATTGCTCCCGTTGATGGGATTTGCCAATCAGCGCACAGTTTGCCAGATAGTCAAGCCCACCCCAAGCGGAGTGGGTTTCATGTGTGGTGTTGAGTTTTAGAGGGCATGCTGGGATTTTTTATGAGCAGTACCAGGTTTCATTGGCATGTTTGTTTATCTCTGCAAGACACCAAGAGAGGTCAGTCCCAGTGGTCACTACAGCACAGTTGTTATACATAGTACACCCGTGCTCTGGCACATGTGCTACATACACAGGCACACACGCTCACACACACACACATACAAAAACTATGAGATATTAATTGATAATATTCCTGCATACTTATACATGCAATAATTTATGTACTATATGTATTTTCACATGTGCGTGCATATATGTGTGTGTGTGTGCGTGTGTGTGTGAGAAAGGGTGTGGGGTGCTGCTTTAACTTACAGCAAATTCAGCAGTAATAACCCTGTTTCAAGAAAAGATGCACTGTGGCTTTGGGTGGCTTTGGACATGACTGGACATGGTTCTGTGTCTATATTTGTGTGTGTGTGCATGCAAGAGTGTGTGTGTGTGTGTGTGTGTGTGTGTGCGAGCATGTGGGTGCTTATGTATGTCCGTTCATATTTTGGGACACAGGAAGTCAGAAAACCAGCTATGGCTCTCAGTCACTCCTTTTCTGTCATTCTCCTCCTCTGTTGTCATGGCATACCCCAACATCTGTCCTTTTTCACGCACCCCCTAGCTCTCCACTTCCGACCTCTCCCTCCTCTCTTCTTTCGTCTTTCTCTTTTCTCTCCATTCCTCTCCTTCCTCCCTCCTCTGTACTCCTCACCCTTCTCTTCCTCCTCTTCATCTGTGGCTGGGTTGCCCGGTCTTCTAAAGTTACTCTGTGGGTGCTTACTTGTGCTTGTGATCCTTTACCGTGCAAATCTATCAGATATTGGCAAACAGAGCCAGCTCCAGGCAATGATGCATAGGCACATAAAACATTGCGCCCATTGCCTGCCTTATATCAGCACTTCCTTACAAAGGGCATGATGGGATTGCCCTCTTGGCCACTGTACAGCAGAAAGGAGTAGGTATACACTGTATATGAAAATGACAAATCTCTGTCTCTCACACACTCACACACACACACACACACACACACACACACGTACACGCGCACAGCTGCTGTGTCGCCACTGGTCTGTGCCCCTGAAACTCTATCTCATAATCTGGCATTCATGGGACGACGACAGGGCACGATCAACCTCTTGATTTACCTCCCATGGCCTCTCTTGTCTGTGAACAACTGTCTGCATGTTGAGCGTGTGCGTGTGTCTGAGTTCCAGATGCATTTAGGTGTGTATGGGAAAAAGAGGGCGAGAGAGCAAGAGAGAGAGAGGGATACAACTGGGTTAATTTATTTCAGGTTAATCAATGACCTCAGCTGTTTTCAGTGCCACACTGCCTCTTGTCCATTACCTCAGTCTCCCCATCTATGTCCACTGTGGTTCATAAGTTCAGTAGTTTGCTGGTATAGCCTGGCCTACATGTACAGTATTCATGTCGTCCAGCACCTGTATAAATATACATTTGATATCTGTCTATTCTTTTATTACATGTCTCAAAAGCATTATCCTAATAGGTTCGGGGAAATGAGTGAAGAAAAAGGCATATCAGGCAGATTCCTTTGGCCATACACTTGGTAGACCACCAACACCCACATACATCACAAGCAGACCACTGGCTTTGCTGGAAAACCGTGTGTTTTCTGTAACAACAACCTTACGTTTTGGTCTCAGGGTTAGGAAAAATGGGTCTGGTGATTTTAAGGTTTTTAAAGTTTGCACGTACAGTAATAACCACAAAAGACTGAATAGTAGCCCAAGTCATTATTGCAATTTCTTCTCCAAAAGTATGTTCATTTGTCACCATTAATGTAGACAGCTGCCATCTTGCAGACCAGGATCTGTAGCAAGCCTTCAAAAACAAGCAAGACAAGAGGAAGGAATTTTTTTGTTTTCCAGCTTGTTTTTCAGTTGATTACAGTGCTGGACAAATATGAGGGCTCTGTTATTTGTCAGTGGCTTGAAAGGCTTAAAATCAATGGGTTTCAAATGGTGCCCATTAAACGATTGCTTTGTACTAAACATGGACTGCCTCTCTCTCCCCAGAAATGATCAACAGTTCTGCTTAAACAGGGCTGGAGCTGCCCTTGAGGCATGAGAATGTTGAGAAGCACAGGCAATGATTCCTCCACATATGTTTCCTTCAGACCTCCATTCTGACCAAGGAGCTTGATTCGGTTTCACTGGCCCTATCTGTGGTGTGCTCCTTATGTTCTGAGACTCAGTGGACACCAGCAATTCAATTCAATTCAATTCAATTCAATTTTATTTATACAACACCTTTTACAATAGTATTGTCTCATGGCGCTTTACAGAAGGATCACCCAAGAGCAACATGGGCAAGGAAAAACTCCCTTATGTTTAGTTAGTCTAGGAAGAAACCTTGGGCAGATCCACGATTTAAGGAGCTAAACTAACTGCCTGGGGTCATGCTGGAAAAGTACAATCAGTTGCAGTCTGCTCAGGAGCCCAGCAGAAGGAGGCAGGGATGACACTCAGCAGAGATGATTGTGAACAGAGGAAACAAATGAGTTAGGCCAGGCTCACACATCAGTACTCATGTGTTTCATTTTTGCATACATATATGTATATAAAATATAAATATAAATATATATTATATGCGTGGGGGGGTAAGAGAGAGAAAAGCAAAGCCAGAAAAGCCGTTATGTCCACCATAGTATTTTTGTTTAGAGTATAAAACCCCGCAACCAATGATCGAGTGATGTCACGTGTGCATGTGTCCGTTGGGCAGGGGCATGGGTTCTCACCTCTGTATTTATAGTGAGTTTCCCATTAGCACATCTCAGCAGAGGAGACTTTGATTAGTGCCTTTCATTAAATAGCTACTAGTGTAAGTCCAGAAACAAAACTCTCTTAGAATCCCTTCAAACAGCCATCAAGACCTCCGCTATCACTAAACAGCTTTGAGGTAATCTCACAGACATTTCACATCACTACAGTGTGTCATTGAGTTGATGGATGGCAATAGCTATGGTAGTGAGCAGCTGCTGCAGATGTGTGGTGGAGAGGGGATGATGTGCTTGTAAAACGAGCAGCAAGCTCTATCTGTCTGTCTGACTGGTCCTTCAGGGGCCATGGAGACGCCTCTGCACTTCTACACAGTCAAAGTCAATCTGCTGCGCGATGACAGGTTTCACTCTCCATCACCAAAGCATGAGAACACAGGCCCGCTGTAAAACTATCTGCATATAATGAATGCTTCATCTCTCTCTCTCTCTCTCTGTCAGTCTCTCTCTCTATCCATCTCTCTATCTATCATCATTACCACAACTGGTGAAGTCTGACATTTACTACAACTGTGCCCTTCCCACCAGCTGGTCCATTGCTCCTTAACCAATTAACAGTTGCCAGTAGAAACCTTCTAGAAGGCTTCTCAGCCGCTGTGTTGCACTGTGCTAATGAAATGCCCTGACCTCAGTGGCAGTACATGGAGTGGCACTTGTTATGCCATGCTGTAGCAGTCAATACAGTCCCACCGTGGGACAAAGGCATGTCTTTCTCAGCATCACTGCTCTCACAGAGCAATTGCCCTCAGATTGTAACTCCATTTCTCTCCTCCCTCTCCTCTTCTGCTTCTTTATTCCACACTGCAGCCAGTAGAGCGATGTGGAAGCAGAGAAAAGCTGAGATAGAGACACCCTTAGTGGGATAATGGCCTTAGGGGGTTGATCCAGGTGTCATAATTACATGCTTGAATGGAGCATTTAAGGCTAAGTGGTCTGATGTGAGGCTATTCAAGTTGACTTCTGCAGTCATGTTATAAAGCAGACAAATTCAATCCAGCGGAGATCTGAGCTCATACTGATAAATTCAGTTTAACAGTATACAGTAATAAGCAGAATATTTACTAATATTTAACTTATTAAATGTATTTGTGATGTTTTCAATCAATGAGAGGAATGCTGTATTTTAATATGCAGTGAAGAGAATGTGTTGTAGTGTCATTCGTAGACATGATACTTTTCAAACAAGTGCAGCTTACAATACAATATTGTTCCCTGTTCAGTGGAAAGTAGTGCTACAAAGAAGTGTTGTAGTTTGCCAGCTAAAAATGAGTGAAATGACACACGCGTCAAGTTTGTGTTCAACAATTTGCTTCTACAATAAGCAATGGAACTCACTACAACAGACATGACATTGCTAAAAAAAACACATTCTAAATTTTTTTTGACACAACATGAACTTGACGCTTCAGTAATTTACCTGTTGTAGCCCTAGCCTTATGTGCGTGACAAACCAACTACATCAAATCTGCATCTGTTACTATAGCTATGGGTAATTTTTGTTCTGGGCAACCAAGCTCCCAATGTTATTCATTTATTCATTACGTTCTGAAAGCAAAGCCCTCCAGGCGACTTGTCATCTGCCATGGAATATTCTTTATTGTTTGGTGGTAGATGGGCGACTGTGACTAAGTGTTGTGAAATATACTGCTCGGGTGGCTGTTTCACGCTCGTCATAAATATTTCATGCAGTCTTTAATTTGGGGGTAATGCTGCAGTCAATTCAAGTGCTGCTCATCTAAATTATTTTAATGAGTGTGTGGAATGCAGATTTAGCTCTGCTGTAAAGAGTCAACCTTTGTGAAAATTAGACAAGCTGTAGCTCCTAGAGTGGAGGACTCAAGTAAATGCATTTCGTGGTTCGGTGGATGTTCTTGTCCCAAGGTGTGTGCAACAGAAGAAAAAAGGCTTGAGTGAACCATTCACATTACCAAAGATGCTACCTTTGCAGACATTTCCATTTCTCTCATGCCCAGAAGAAGGCTATGGTAAGGAAGAAACAAAGAAACAAAAAAAGAATAATGTAGTGGTCCATGACTGTGCTATTTCAGAGTAAGATTTGGATGTCTTGGGATATCTTCACTCTTGAATGTGAACTCTTACGATCAGAAATAGTTTGACAGAAATATATTTAAAAGGCCTATGCATGCAGTCATATTTTTTATGTACTACAATGTAAGAAATAGTCGAAATAAACAACCCAAAAGAATCTCTCTCTCTCTCTCTCTCTCTCTCTCTCTGTGTGTGTGTGTGTATGTGTGTGTGTGTCCAAACTTTTCCCTAGCACTGTACAATGTCACATAACCTCATTCTGTTCAGTGATCACCTGGGTGTTTATCTGTGTGTTCAGTATGTATGCACACAGTCTCTCAGACAGCATTTCAGCAACAGTGCCAGTCAAACTTGAGTGTATCTGGCATGCATGATGGGCACGTCATCTGCACACACACACACACACACACACACAAATAGCATGCTTACTTCTCCATGCCAATGTCATCATGTCAGGTATCTCTGCTCAGTAGCACCTAGTGTGTCTAAGCCGCACGCCATAGCAACAGTCACCTGGTGAGGCTGAGCTCATGCTGTTATCATTCACTGGGCCCATCCTGAGAGTCTGGCGCCTTAACTGCGATACATTTCAGTGTAGATTAGCACTGGCAGCTGGCCGAGGGCTTGATGGATCATCCCTATTGGAAATACAGTCATCACATGAGGACACACTGACTCACACACACACACACACACACACTCAAACACACATTCAGGTACATACACACACACACACACATACACGTCTGTGTCCAGACTTATGGCAGACTGGCTAGACGGGACACTGCTCCATGTCAGTGAGCTTGACATTTGCAGTCAATCAAATACTGTTGTTTATTTTTATTCTGTGAGCTATTTTGACCTGCAGTGAGTTCATCTGACATCCTAGAGCCCTCCCTTCCCATTCAAAGATGACTAGCTTTTAGTGTCTAAACTAAGTCTCCCCATCCTTGTCACCTGCCAGTCAAACGCTATATATAGTTCCTCACGTTACACTCATATCATCACCAAGCTCCTTCTGGATGCTTTCACTGAGTCCCTTACTTGGAAGCATTGAGTTTTGAAATATACATACACCATACACCATACACTTTTAACTCAGTTGGAATTGTTTCCTATGGGTTGCATAGATTTATCCCAGCTCTAGACTAATAGGAAGCCTCAATTAAAATCCCCATTGAAAAAAAAAAAAGATGAAGCTTAATGCATACATGAAATGTGGAATGTGGAGGCTGTGAAATGACCACCTATGCTGTAGTGTATGGCAGCCCAAGAGAGTGTCTTGCCTCCTCCCAAGTGAGGTGCAGGTCCTGATGGAGATCTCTCTCTCTCTCTTTCTCTTTGGCTCCCCTCCAGGGCTCAGCTGAACGGATGCACTGTTAAATACGGGCCTGCCGGCGGGATAATTGTTTTCAGAGTTCTGGAGAGCAGCCGGGGATTACAGCCTGATGAGGTGTGGGTCGCAGCTAATTGGTCTTGAGCCTCCATGCCACCCCTCGCCTCCGCCACAGTCACACCCCAATGCTCGCTTTAGGTCATCTCTTTAGCTCCCACTTTCCCTGTCCTCCGACCACCCATTTTACTGTCTTGTTTTAACAGGTTTAAGCACCTTCTCATCAGGATAGCTGTAAAAGAAATCTGAAAGCTGTAAATGAAATCTCTAAAGAGATTTAACTGAGGAGGGCTTGCACATTGTATGCTGTACAAACTCGTTTCTGTACAATGCATTCTTCTAGTACCATTCTTTGTGCAGCTCAGATATTCTCATGTCTTCTATCCCCAGAACATCATGTTAACAAGCAGTGACATGGGTCAATAGCAGAATTTAACTGCTTGCTTTGAAGTTTGTTGTAGTTTTCTATGTGAGTCAGTAGTCAAAATTGCTGCTTTTTGCAGCGAACTGCAGTGTACCAAACTCAAAGGATCATATAATCTCTTTGAACAGTATCATAGGGCTCTGCCCTCTCTCTTCAACCAAACACCAGAAGTCTGCAGGCCTGTGATTCACAGTGGTTCTGAGGTCCATCAGAGCCAGATTAGGGGCCTTCATCTGAGTAATGGACAAAATGCAAAGTTGTAAGAGGACAGGAACTTCTTTTTCCCTGTGTTAATGTACTAGTTTGAAAGTAGCTTTGTTTTAAATGCTGTAAAATTAGCAAAATATTTTGCACACTTAGTTCTTTTCATTAGTATGGTTTTTCCATTAGTATGGTTTGTGCTGTCAGTTGCACATGCCATGTCAATCAAATCAGTCCTATGGGCAAATCCCTGAGTGCAAGTCCTCATGAGACAGCTCAATTCCCCTGCATACCCTACTATAGCTGTAGTTCACACTGTTCACACTGTAGTTCACACTGGAGAGCTCCTCTTGTTGACCAGCTGCCTGCCATTTAAAGTTGTCACATGATAAAGAATGGATATAATAGGTGGGCAGTGGAACCCGCCCCAACTTTAGCTTGAAGGTCGAAGCTACACACATCCCAGCCTGGGCCGTTCAGTAGTCTCATTTTATTGACCAAAATCTTTGTGCTGTCTCACCCTGAACGGGAGTCATGTTCCCTCTGTCTGGGATAGTGTGGTTTTCTGGGCTCGGTGCTGAATTATTGATGTGTGGTGTTTTCCCGAACCAGGGCTCCCCTCTCCTCTCGTTTCAAGACAAGATTGGGTTACAATTTCTATCTACACTAACATGAAAATCTCTGTTTTGTTCTGCCATTGTTGTTATTTATTTATTTATTTATGTGTGTATGTTTCTTTTTTTCAGGAAAGTGCCATTGGTCTGACTCTAAGGAGATAACTTCACCATGAACACAGGTATGTGGATTGATGTGGCTGAAGCGCTCATGGCTGAAGCTGATCCATAAACCTAATATGTTATATGATATATATATATATATATATATATATATATATATATATATAAATATATATATATATATATATATATATATATATATATGTTTATAAGACCTTGGGCCTCTGGCCATTTGACAGAAGCAAATACAGTACATTCATTCATACATATATGAACATTTGTTCATTCAGGACACATGGACCCTTAAAGTCTTTGATAAGCACACATCTATCATTCTCTCATCCACAAGTTCATGATCTGAAATTTGCAAAGTAGAAAAGCAAAATACTGAAAAGCAAAATACTGCTGTGAAAGCTCCAGCAGAGAGGGCCTAGGGAGTGAATGAGTTCCCAACTAAATTGAAGGGCATGGCAAATTTCATTACACTCCTCCTGAGAATCTGTCTCAAAAACGCTCATTTCATGAGCACAGCATGACACTGAAAATCCGAGAGACTGAGAAACTGCTTTCTGACTGTTTGGCCATGTAAGCTACTGGCAGCCGGCTGTGAGCCCAGACTGTTTTGTAAAAGTGCATAAAGTAGCTTTTTTGCGCTCTGCAAATGTTATGCTGTTTAGCTTGAGTTGTGGCAGCTCAGCTTGTCCTCTGCCATTACAGGTATTAATTTGTTTTCCTCGCTGGCTGTTTGCTTGGCATGAGTGATTTGCAGATCTAAGCGTCACAGTGCACCTGGAACATTCTTTAAGGGCTCTAGTTCAGGGGGAATCTATCTACGCAAGATTTGCTTGTCAGTACTATCCGCTAATGAACCCTGGTAATATGACATAACAGTGCGCAATGAGAGCTTTGCATGCTGGGTGATTTGCGGTGTGTGTGAGTCGAGCAGTGTTCACTACACTCCTGCACTGACATGACAGCAGACATTGGTGAGGTGTAGAACATTTGAATGACAATCATAAACAAGAAATGTTCACCGGCACCATTTATCAATGACTGATCATTCATGTAGCTATTAGCCAAGCTTAGCATGGATCTGAATTTGTAACACTACATGTAATGGTTCGTTAATACATATTACTTTGATGATTTTCACCATGTTGTGGATTGGCAAAAAGAAAAGTCCTACTCATAGTGAACGGGTGCTCATCTTTGCCCATGGTGCTTTACATGGCTGACAGGTTATTTGTTGCTTAGTAATGCATGTGCTTTGCTGTTGTCTGTGCCTGGTGTGCGTGTGCGTGTGTGTGTGTGTGTATGTATGTGTGTGGGTGTGTGTGTGTGTGTGTGTGAGTGTGGGTGTGTTTGCTTTTGCACATGCATGTTATCTGTTTGCTTTGTGGTGGCTGGCTGCTGCGCAGATAGCGGAGGACGTGCTCGCAAAAGCACTTCGCTGTCTCTCACACTCTCCTCCATCAAGAGGGTCCAGAGCACTCCTAACCTGCACTCAGCTGCAGGTACTAACTCTCTGACATACACACACACACACACACACACACTCACACA
>JAIFZK010000017.1:9045000-9132500 GCA_027481765.1 Tenualosa thibaudeaui | reverse complement strand
AGGTTCAGGTGCGTCGGGTGGCCACGCTGCAGCTCACACCGGCCACCGCCCCAGACCCCCCAGCTCACGACACCCCAGCCCAGCAGGAGCCCCCCAGCATCAGCACAGCCCCCCCATCAGGCCCCGAACCCAACCCCCCCCCAAACACCTCCCACACCCAAGCACCTCATCCACCTCCTGCTCCTCCTCGCCGAAACTCCACTGCTGTTGCTGATCCCCACTCCCCTGAGACTCGCAAAGCCTCTCTCTCCATCCAGATGAACCCTCCCAAATCCAGCGCAGAGGCCCCTCCTGCCCCTGAGGAGTCCCGGACCACCCCACCCATACCCCCGAGACCAGCTGGAGACGTGGTGGTATACCATTATGACCCGCAGTTTTTGTTTATCATGACTCATCAGCACTGTTGTCTTTCCCTTCACAGCCTCCCTGCAGTGATTGACACAGAGTGGCTAACCAAGTTTATTGTAATTCTCCTAGCATAGAAAATAAGTAGCCTATGTCTGGGTGATGGGTTCATATGCTAAACTATCCTCAATTATGTTTTTCGAGTGAACCAGTGAACTAGTCTGTGTTGGTTGAATGTTCCAGTAATTCACCGTGTGTATTTTCTCCTCACTCTAAAAGTCATGCTCACTTTTACTTCCACAGTGGCCCAAAAAACATAAACACACACACACACTCACTCACTTCCTGCATTAACACACTGTGGTTACAGCTGAAAAACAAAATCGAGCTCTCTCTCACATACACTCCTCCTCCTCCTCTCCTCCTACGCTCTCCACCCCTCTGGCAGCCTGACGGGTCTCCGTCTCGAGCGCGCACCGCCTCCCCCCGTGGACCCCTCTCCCCTGAGCGCTGCTCTCCTTACAGCCGCACCAGCCAGGGCTCCCCAGACTTCTTGTCCTCGGCGCTCTCCCCGACCCCCTACACCCCTCTGGAGCGCGGCACAGTGGGGGGCGGAGGAGGCGGGACAGGTGGCGGTGACTCGCCAGTCACCGTCTCGGCGCTGAGCCACTACTCGTCGTCGACGGCCGTGCTGGATGAGCTACAGATCTGCGGGCTGGACTCGTCCCCCGGGGGCTCGGCCACGCCCTCGCCCACGCTCAGCCACACCTCCATCACTCCCGACGACGGCTCGGCTTTAACTGCCACCATGGCCACCGCTGTCGCAAGCGCCGCCACTAACGTAACTATCACAGCCATCGGCCAGCCACCAGTCACCCTTAACCTTCTAACACACACTCCCCACCACTTATCGACATGCACTCTCCCCCACAGCACTCTACACAGCATTCTTTTATTTCCATAACCACACACACACTTACACACACTCATACACACACACACACACACACACACACACACATACAAACCCATGCTCCCCCAAGCCCATTCAAGCCATTCTGTGCCCTATTCTATACTCCCAGCCTATTACATACTGTTAATATGCATATACTGTAGAAGCTTATGCACAAACACACACACACACACACACACAGATGCTCCTCTCATCTCCACATACACACATCCATACACACACACCCCATACTCTGTTCTTTGTCACTCTCCAAAGACCCCAATTCCCCTCAGCACACATACACAGTCATCTTTTAGAACCTCACTGTCTGCTAATCAACACCAGTGCCTAGCATCAAAACATTCACAGCACTTGCCGATCTGCAATTCAATCCACCAACTTGTGTGTGTGTGTGTGTGTGTATGTGTGTGGGTGTGGGTGTATATGTCTCGTCCTCAATGTGTGTGACTCACATGCTATGTATGTGCAATAAGCTAAAGCCTAGCTTGAGATCTGATGCTGTGCCATTCAAACTACCTGGGTCCAGAAGCATTCCTGTGGAGTGGTGGGGTGTCATTTGCACGTGGCACAGGCAAGGAAACAAACTGCTGGGTCAATATACTGCAGGCAGGCACTAGACAGCTAGTCCAGTGTGACCTTTCAGTAAAATGTGCATTGAAAGGCATTCCAGAATGGCACCCACCCACCCAACCCATCTTCCAGTACTCAGAGGGAGTGGGGGGGCAACTGTGAGAAATAGTGTTTGCATGACACCGCTCACCATCTCCAGAGTATTGGGGTCTGACCAATGCTGCTTTGATTCTGCTCTCCCTCAGTCCTGTATTGGGATGAGTTTGTCTGACCAGTGAATAGCCAAAAGTGAGAAGCTGCAGCTGTCAAAAGTGTTTGTAAACTTTTAATTACTATTTAATTTAAAATGGTGAAGTTATTTTAGCGATGGTGGCGCAGGTGGTAGAGGTGCCGTTCGGCAACCGGAGGGTTGAAGGTTTGAGCCCTGCTCCGCCTGAATAGGTGAATAGGTGAATGTGAGGCATACATTGTAAAGCACTTTGAGTGCTCGTAGGAGTTGAAAAGTGCTATATAGATGCAGTCCGTTTACCATTTACCAAGCGTTAGACGCAATGACTGTCTGGTTTTGACAGCTGTTTTTGTTTTCACTGAATTGTTAAGACACTGCCAGATTATGGCTTCACACTGATCGGACAAACAATAACAATATGGGTTTGATGGAGTAAGCCACTTACATGCTGTACATGTTTGAAGTGTAAACACAGTCAATAACACATCTTCATAGCCCAGTGGTAACATTAATCTTATTAACCTAACTGTGTTTGTGACTGTGAACATCTGTCTCTGTCTCTTAAATGTTCTGCTCTTCCATCCACAACTCTTCTTATTCTTTGGAATGTTGAATGTAATCAAAGGTTTTACCTTCACTGCTTGGCAAAATGTTTTTGTGTGTTTATGATGAACTTGACATCATCTTTGTAAATTGTGACAGTGTCTTCTGGTTGCACTAATGCTTGTAGTCCTGTAGGTCTCACCAGCTCACAGAGTCCCCTGTCTCAGTGTTCTTAAATTAACTACATTTCCCATAATCCAACACTGAGGTGAATTCTGTAGTACATTATTTTCCTCTGTGTTCTTTAGGGTCAGATGGCCATGAATGGAAGTTCTGCCCATGCCAGCAGCCCACCGAGTGTCCCCCAGAGGCCCTTCTCTCCTCATGCTTACCCACCTCCTCCCCCCACACTCAGCCCTGCCATGATGCGGGTCCAGCAGAGCCGCAGCTCAGGTGAGCAGGGTTGGGCATGTGGCAGGTCATTCTCACTGTCTTTCAGGAGCATGCAGGCATGGGTGCTAATGGAGATAATCCACATGGGGGTCTGGGCCAGATGCACTCATTCAGTGCCCTTGGGGTCTGTTAATCCTACAAATGCATGCATGTATGTGATGGCAACCAGCTGGTCGATAGCGCCACAGTATGTTAATCATCCTCCCTCTCACCTTAAGAGTGCAAGTGAGTGAAGCTAGTGCCCTATGGTTGTAGTTCACTCATTAGCATGCTGAGCTCCCATGCTGTGGTGTTGTTGGTTGCAGGTACAAGCCTGGGCGTGTGCAGGGCTGCACCGTGCAGGACAATGCAGGTTACACATAATATCATCATATTTTTCTCAATATAGGCTTGGCTACTTCAGTAGATTATTGATTGGAATAGAAATCAATAGTGTTCAATTATATATGCATGTTATCAGTGTAATCACAGGATTGCCATTCTGAAATGTAGTCACATTGCAATACCCTGGCCCTCAGCATATTAGAGGCCTCAATGCATATTCATCAAAGCAAATACTAGTGAACCTGTCAGGAGTAGCCGAGTGAGTCCAGGTGATTATTGTTGTTTATGAGAAGCAATCAGACTGAGTGTGAAATCCTGCCATGATTCATTGAAAAGCCCATTGCTTCCTGTGTTCATGCCATTGATCCTCCCAGAGTTTTATTGCTCCCTAGTAATGGACTTGTGAGGCCCATGCCTTGTTAGAGAAGGGGATTATTGCCACGGAGCAGCACATGAAGGATGCTTGGGATATGATGTATTTTGCAGCCATTTGTAGACCAACTTAATCGATGGCAGAACACAGATGGAGATGAGGGACTGTAGAAAGCATTGCACCTTGCCACTCACTGAATCACTTACAGTCTTATGGTAATTAATCTAAGCCCAAGGCCTGTAGTTCATTGTCAGCTTGTCTCTGTAGAACAGGCTGCAGTTTCTTCATTCAATGTATGTGAAAAAATGTGTAAATATTTGTTTTGTGCGACATAGTGCCTGGAGTATAAAGTGTCAAACTAGCTTGATAGTTTTTCATGTGCTCAAGCAGTGTACTTTGTAGGTGGAAATAGACCTGTGAAGAGCCACTACCATTCAGTGTGTGTGGCTTAGACTCTAAAGCCAAGGTTGCTTTGAACTCTGAGCACGCTTAGAGCTGCTCTGCTCCCTGCCTGTGAGAGGTCAGGACGGGGTGCTGTGCTGTGCCAGCGTTTCTGTCCGGCCCCATCACTGGACTCCTGGAGACACGTCACCACTTCTCTCAGGACTTCCTGTCCTCCCTCGCTCGCTCTCTCTTTCTGTCTCTCTCTCCCTCTCTCACTCTCCCTCCCTCGCTCTCAAATATTACAAACACGTCTGCAGCTTTGTCTGCTGTTTTTCAGCTGTCTGCTTTGGCCAGAGTATTTCCCCATTTTCAGTCGGTCTTTCCTCCTTGATCAATCTCTCTTCCTCTTTCTGTGTGTCCCCTCTGCTCTTAACCCCCCCCCCTCCATCTTCATTTTCCTGTCTCTTTTTCTATCTCCTTCTCTCCATCTCTCCATCACTCTCTGTCTTGCCCCATTAATCTCATTCCTTCTCCCTCCCTCTCCACCTCCTCCTCACACATTGACTCCACACACACACACACACACACACACTTGTACACTCTCTTACCTGTGCCTGTCCATCTCTCCCTCTGTCTCCCTCCTGCAGAGTCATCAGAGTCTGTGATGCGGGAGTCAGTGGTGACGGGTGAGACCACTGTCAGCAGCACAGTGCCCATCGCTCGCTTCTCCGAGGAGGAGAAGAAAGTGTCCATCGTCAAAGCGCCACACTACGAGGGCATCGGCCCCGTGGATGAGTCGGGGATCCCCATCGCCATCCGAACGGTGAGAGGGCCAGCTTGGCATTCTCTCATACCTTGTTTTACCTACCACCAAATTCATCAGCTGGTGTGTGTGTGTGTGTGTGTGTGTGGGATGAATATTTAGTATGTATACTGGAGCACATTCACATTGGTGTTGGAGATGGAGGATATCCGTGGGCACTCTGTCCCTCGTGGTATGTGGGCTTTGTATCTCTCTGCAGCTAGGAACTGACAGGGCAGGTATTGATTTGCCCGTCCAAAACACTGCCTGTTGTTTGCCAAAGCAGAATTAGTGACAGACCAAGAGGTGTCTGCATTGCATCCCGGGAGCTATGATTTCATTTCCCACATTCATTTATGTTAGTTTATTGTAATAGTGTGATATTGACATATGACTATGCTGTTTACTTTAATATTGGAAGCCCAGCAACTCCGCTTAGTAATGAATAACATCAATTTATAGACATTAGTGACTGGTTTTTATGTGCCTGTTTGTGATTGGTTGTGGCGTTGCCTTTTAACCTTGCTCCTGGTGGCTATCAAAGCCAGTTTGAGAGATCTGCAGTGGCTCACCATATCTGCTTGTGTTGGTAGGGTTAGTATTGTGATTAAGAAAGATGCTTATGGATAATGGCAAACATGAGGCTGTTGTATTCTTGGTTATTAGCCTATTGCTTCATCTGAATCAGTGGAAAAGAGTTGAAAAAGCATTTGCCAGGCGAATAATATGCTTGAACTAGTGAGACATGGAGAGATACAGAATTATCCCTGAGGTCTCACAAAGGCAGAGAATGAAAGAGAGAGAGGGAGAGAGATCCTTAGTGTCACAGCACATTTCCTGGGTGATAACAGTGGTTACCATGGCATTTACAGCCTTTTCTTGATCATTCTTCAGCCAGCTGAGTGTGGGAGACTGGAAGTCTGTCTGAAAGAGAAACACTGAGAAAGATGAACAGGCTCCAAGTGAAAGAACCAGTGAGGGAGTAAAGTTATTTGACAGAAGTCACTGATTCACACACACACACACACACACACACACAGACACATACACACACACACTGATGTCAGTGCCTTACCTGACTGGTAGAATTGTTGTCTTTGTGTTTGTCTGTGTCTGTTCCTGCGTCATCGAAGTATCTGCGTAGTTTGCTTACATCACGCTGTCCTGTCTCTTGCGCCTTTGACGCAAATAGAGACACAGTGTCTGTCAAAATTACCATCTAAGACAGACATACTGTAAGTCTCTCTCTCTGCCTGCCTCTCTCTCTCTCTCTTTCCCCCTCTCCCTCTGTCTTTGCCTCTGTATCTCACTCTCTTTGCCAGCCTGTAATTGGCATGTTTCTGCACTGTCAGATAATGGCTCCGAGAAACATTTGGAAAGTGTGTGTGTGCATGTGTGCGTGTGCGCGTGTGTGTGAGGCTGTGTTTGTCTGTGTGTGTGCATATCTGTGTTTGTGGGCATGTGTGTGTGTGTTTGTGTGTCCCAGGGCATTTGATGCTGATGGGCCGGGCTGACAGGGCGGTCTGACCACAGCAGGTTCTCAAACTGAGCAGTGTTCTGCTGCATGCTGACAGAACAGTTCTCCACTGTCCTGTCCCCCAACAGAACCAGCCAATCTCAATGCCTAGTACTCAGCTCTCTGACTCTGCCTTTTATTGTGTGTGTGTATGTATGTGTGTGTGTGTGTGTGTGTGTGTGTGTGTGTGTGTGTGTGTAGACAGTGGACCGGCCAAAGGATTGGTATAAGACCATGTTCAAACAGATTCACATGGTTCACAAGCCAGGTGAGAAATAGTTTTGTTTGTTTTTTTTTTAATGAACGTTTTCAATGAAGCCCAATTCCATAGTAGTTAGCAAAGATCATGGTGTATGCTAAAGTTAAAGTGTTTCAGTTGTACTTAATGGTACTCCATATCCTACATAAAAAAATATCTAATAAATATATTTTGACTATAAGCCTTTAAAAATCAACACACACCTTTAACCCTACTCAATATACTGTTATACTGAAAATATTTATGGACTTTTGCTTTTGCCCCTGTGTGTCATATCTCAGATGATGACTATCCAGATGCATACAATACCACCTACACTATTGTCAACAACGGTAAGAACCTCCCAATGGACAGAAGCCAGCAAGTGCAGGCTCTGGCTCTCCAGTATGGTGTCATGTTTTATATTCCTCTTATTAAAATTCAAAGTCTTGACATTTTTCCAAGCCATAATGTAGGCTGTAGGCTATATTGCTCCTAGTAGAACTCCAGGTGTGCTTCCTGTAACCTTTAGCTGTCCTTGACCTGAACTCTAAATGTGATGTGCACCTGCAGTGGGTCAAAGCAGGCTGTGAACACTGTTAGACTCTGGCATACTGAAGATGCCCTAATCCCCCTCTCTTGTCTCTGTGGCTTCCTCCTCCTTCCTAGATAACTACACTGCAGTCCATGCTCATCCCCCACCTCGCACACACACTTACCGCCCATTGGCCAAGCCCGTTGTCGGGGACAACAGTGCCCCCCCTCTTCGGGAGCCGTCACCAGCCCCCATCCCACCCCCGCCGCCCATGCCATCACTGCTTCAGCTCCGCTCACGTGACTTTGACCGGGAGCGCGACATGCAGCACGACATGTAAGACGTCCCAGGAAATGATTACTGCACACGCGCGCGCGCGCGCACACACACACACACACACACACACACAAGCATACACATACTGCTAACACAAGGGGATGGAACAAAATTAGAAGCTAATGAGATCAACTAAATGTATACACAAACCTGGGTATACTGGGTATAGGCCAAGGTACTGGCTAATTAGATGTGTGGGATTATGACCATCTCATGTCCTGATAAGACACAATGCTTTATGGGTATTCTTTTGACTTCTTTATAAGCTGTCATATGGCAGAAACAGGTATGAGAAGTTGGAAAGTAAACTTACATTTATATTTATGTATGTAGCAGACGCTTTTATCCGAAGCGACTTGCATTTTTTCAACTACTATAGAGCAACTGGCTCAAGGGCAGCTGGGATTCAAACCTACAACTTTTCAGGCTACTAACACACTAGCCAGGTTTCTTAACCGCTACGCTGCCACCACTGTGGTGGTGCTCCATGTGTGGTGCTCCATGTGACATTGGTGTTTTGGACTGCAGAGATGTTAATGAATGTAAATAAGCTCAATTTTTAGTGCTCCAGGGTGAGTGTGAGTCATAGCTAGCACTCTGCAGAGGTGTTGTGTCAGAGGTGAGCTTCATCTGCATGTAGCACTCAGTGGCCTTTTGGGCAGATGCTCACAATTTACATGATGACATTGCTCACATGAAAAAATCATACCACGCACACACACACACACACACTCACACACACACACACACACACACACACACACACACACACACACTGGCCACAGGGCATGCACACGATTAGTAAGTTAATGTTCAGTACAGTGTTATTATGGGCTTCAAGGGCAATACTTTTATTACAAAACATTAACCACAGATTACCACAGGTGAAAGCAAAGCTATAAACACAAACATAAGAACACAAAGGCAAAATGTAATACTTTTTTGCTGAAAAGCCCTCTTTAGGGTGGTGACAAAGTAGGATCTCTGCTGAGTATCCTAACCTAGCTGCAAAGACCCCTTCAGCAGAGTTCGCGCTCTGCATATGCATGTGACTTTGAATGACCTCTAATGCTTTGTTGCTGAGCCAACTTTTTGTCTGAATGCTAGGAATGAGTACAGTCCTCCGGACAGGAAGGTGGACACCAGGAAATACCGTGCCGAGCCGCGGAGCATCTTTGAGTACGAGCCAGGGAAGTCCTCCATCCTGGAACAAGAAAGACCAGTGAGTGCTGTCTCTTCCTCTCTCTCTCTCTCTCTTTCTCTCACATCCATACAAACACTTGCATGCACACACACACACACACACACACACACATACACACACAAGAGTCTATATGAACACTTTCAAGAATATGAATGCACTAATATACCATTATAACCTATCATTACATCTTTTCGTGATTACAGCAATGTTGGAGAGGAGAGATTGATTTTCTCTGAATGATAAATTATAAGATTCCATGAGCTTTCTCCATGATATTTTGAGGGAGGTCAAGATTATTTTAGACTTTAATATAAACAATGTATCCAGCATTCATGAGATAAATGTGTGAACATTTGCACATTTTCATATTTGCTTTTGTCAACAGAGTAAGCATATTGATTTTTTCCCTGTATTCTCAGCCTCTAATTCTACCCTCTCTCTCTGTCTTTCTCTCTCTGTCTCGCTCACTTACTGTCTCTTCTTTGGAGAGTACATCCTTTTTTATGTGCATTGTATGTTTTCTCTAAGGCATCTCTTGTGATCAGGTCTCCCATACCTTGAAAGTAATCCAGAGTTTGAGAGTCTGAGCGTGTGTTTTTGTGTGTGTTTCTGTGTGTGTGTGTGTGTGTGTGAGAGAGAGAGAGAGATTAATATAAAACAAAGAAAAAGGACAGAGAGAGAGGAAAGGCTGAAAGGTCAGCATCAAATAAAAATGGGATACTATTGGAACGTGTAGGAGAAGGGAGGGAGGGAGATGGAGAGAGCAGAGGAAAGATGAGAGGAGAGAGAGAGGTCTTGTTTGTGAATGTTTATCCAGTTTCATTTGCTAAGCTGTTCCTCTGGGAGGGAGGGTCTTGACAGCTTCAAACTGCAGTATTTGCAAGTTCGATGCAAAAGCCCCAGAGCCTAGGCCAAGTTGCAAATGGGTCGCAAAGTAAATGAAAGCTGCAAAACTACATTTCCCAGGGGCCAGTGAGGGAGGGTAGATTTCAGTGGTGCTGTGAAGGGGTCCAGTGCAGATTCACATGTCCACTGGAGGTGAGAGCTGCACAGCATGTGTCAGAGCAGGACAGCCCCAGGTACACTGAGTTCCACCCACTCAGTGTACCAGTGTGGGAGCGCTGCACCACACAGACAGAGCAGCAAGCGCAGATGGTATGCAGAAAGAATAGAGAGACAGTGAGAGAGGGATAGAGAGATGGACTGATGGAGGATAAGTAAGACATGGTTACTGGCAGACAAAGATGAAGTTATACTGACAAATGGGCTGGAGACATACTGTACAGGAAAGCCTGAGCAGTTGCCAACAGAACTGCAAGTCTAGTGCCCCCTGCTGAATGTCATGAGGCATTACAAACAATGTGTGGCACCACAGCGGCTTCTGTTGTGCCTGGATAAAAATGAACACACCACTTTTACTAGGGGGCTGCATCATTTTACATCTCTTGTTTCCTTCTCCAGGATTTGAGGCATCACACTGTAGAAAGCCATATTACTCACTCTGTTGACATTTTCTAATGAATGTGTCATCATTTCATTTTGCTAATGTAAGCCCATTTGATTTCACTGCTAGCAATAATAAGATACAGCATTGTCGTAAAACATTACCATAATCATAAAAGTCTGGAGATACAAATCAGCAAATATCAGCAGAATGCCTCCTTTATAAATGTGCATGTGTGTGTAGGTGTGTTTGTGTGCTCGTGTGGATTTGTGTGTGTGTGTGTGCGTGCATGTGTGTGAATGGGACTATGTGTCTTGCCTCGCAGCAGATTGTGTGTTTGTGTTGTTGCTGCTTATTTGTACTTTTCTGTTGACCTGCTGCTGTATGTGAATCTCTCCACTCTGACCCCATTCTCTCCCTCATCAGCCGCCCCCCTTTCCTGCTGCAACAGTGCCAAGCTCCAAGCCATAACACCCACCTCTCTCTCTCTCCCTCTCTTTCTCTCTCTCTCACTCTCTCTCTCCTTCTCGCCCTCTCCCTGCCTTTCTCTGTTCTTCTTCTTTCTCTTTACCCATTCTGTTTCTCCCTGCCCCTCCACTCTTCTTCTCCTCCTCTCTGTTGCCTTCCGCTCCAGACATATGGTTTAAACCCTGATGACATAGATTTAGAGAACGAGCCTTGGTATAAGTTCTTTTCCGAACTGGAGTTCGGTCGGCCGGTAAGTCAGAGGTCCTCCCTCGCTTCTTGTCTGTCCGCGCATGTATAGCACCCAAACAACCCAACCACCACCCCCCACCCCCCAAATCACGCCTGAGCTACCCATAAGCCTTTGCTGCAGTGTGGAGCCTGAAAAAAGCCCCCCCATGTCACGGCTGGCCCCAGCAGCTTGGCATGCTCTAGAGGGCGCTATGGAGTCTGCTGTTACTGCTGTATGGTGTAGCGGTGCTAGGTTTTCTCTCCAGAGTGTTTCCCAGGTCAAGTGTGTCTGAGCAGATTGATTTTACTGAGGAGCAGCTTCATGCTCAACACAGCACCACAGAGGAACAATCCTCTTGCACTAAACTGTTTTCACGCTATCATGAATATTGTCTTTACAAACATACCCCAGCATTACACCAGCAAGATGGGGTTTTTTGTTTTTTTTTTTGACAAAAAGCAAAGGTTGAACAAAGGATATTCACTGGCCTGAGTATTGTTCTATTGTGCTTCATGGTTCTAGGCAATAGTGTTTCTGTAATGTAACATTCAGTACAGCAGTTCTTAAACCTCTCATGGAGTCATTTACAGACTAACAAGAAGATGATGTTATGATGTAGAGATTTATGGTATAGGATAACAGAACTTTTGTTTTCAGTCATGAAAGATTTGAGATCTCATTCTCCACACAACTGCCTGAGATTTTGTATGTATTCCGTATCAGGAGGGAGAAGAACCACAAGTGCAGGGCCTGAGTCTTGAGCAAGAAGCAAAGTTCCTCTGTAAAACCCCTCTGTTGGCCACTCTCCTCCCTGTGTGTAGTGTGCAAGCCCTGTCTTCGCAGTGTGGTGTGGGCCCTCTTGCAATTTGGCCTGTTTTGTTTGTGGTTTTGTGTGTGTTTTCTGTGGTGGCTAGTTTGTATACAGTGTGCTGTGTGTGTGCGTGTGTGTTATTATCTAGTAACTTACCATCACTGCATAATATCGTTTTCACACTGTGTGTCGATGTGTGTGTGTGTGCCTGTGGTCCTCCAAAAGATACAACCCTGTACTCACCCTCAGGAGTAAACAGACAGACAAACAAGCTTTAAACAGCTCAGGCCCAGAAAACACCCACGCAAGGCTTCGATCCAGAGTTCACTGACACCTGTCTGGCCTCCCAGACACCTTTTGTGCTCAGAGGCACACAGAGTGAAAGGAATGACGTTGGTTAAAAATGAAAAATGCCACCGCTGAAAACTCCTTCACCAACTATTTTTCCATGACTCACCCAGATTAATGCAGTTGGGTGGGCCCATTCGCCCACGCACCAGCCTCAGAGCCCTTCCAGCCTCGCTCCACACTCATTTCCCCTACCAGAGCAGATCAGCTCTGCAGCAGTACACGCTATCAAGTGATGATAGGTAATTGCTGTGATGAGCGAGACCCTGCTGACACCTGTACCCAAATTGTGTCACAGAGATTGAATAACTTCCATGCTAGTATAGAGACGTGGGCAGTGGACTATATATGCTAAATCTGTTCTCCCCGGATGCAAATTATAGGACAGCTCTTGTTAGTCATGTTGTGGGCTTAGTTTAAAAGCAAGTGGCTTTTAGCTAGTTTCATAGCTCATAAAAGGCACCTATAGATATATAAGAGAAACTCATGTTGTCACAGTTGAAGTCTGCATGTGTGTGTGTGAAGGCGTGTTCACAAAATATTAGTCAAATAATCTCACTGCTGATAGATATGTGTTAGTAGATAATGAGTAGGTACAACTCACATCAGTAAGCCTATGTATTCTACAAGCATGTGTGTGTGTGTGTGTGTGTATAGGCTACACATTTGCTCAATTCGGTTTTAAGAGTGTGTATGCATTTGGATGTCACACACATGCACACACATCATTGTTTTCATGGTTCTCTAACTTTGTCACTCTCTTTTCCACATGACCTGCTGTTCATGTTTTTTTTTTCCCATGATGCCACTGCCTCCTCTCCTCCACCTCATCTGCACCTCCACTCTTCCTCCTGCTCTGTTCACTGCCGATCCTGCCGCTGCTTTGGGGCTCAAGCCTCCTAAAAAACGGCTGGATTATAATCCAGACATCTCCGCCTCTCGCGCCTTCCTTGAGGTAATCCACTGCCAACTGCCATGCGCCGCTACTCCCAGACCCCTCCCCTCCTCTGCCTAACACTACCCTGATTGGCTGTCTAACAGCACCGCCCCCTCTGTGAATCACAATGGAGATTCAGACAAAATACTAAACAGAAAGGACAAGATTTCGCTGCGAGTGATGTAGCTCCTGTTAAAGGCACTAAACCAAGATGTAGTGAAGAGAGAATGTAATGCAAATCAATCAGATGAATCATGTTTGAAAAATATATGTTGATTGTATGGCCTTAGTCTTTAACACTCATTACATCTCATTAGCTCATCGTGTCCATCATTCTACACATTAGTCATTAGACATCAGAATCATCATTGTGTCCACAGTGTTATTTGTAGACGGCTGTCTGAACTTAAATTGCCATTCATTATGTTGTCTAATGAAAGCTCTCCATCTAACAATTACATTACAAAGACATGAACTCTCCCTCAGGGCTATTGAAGTTGAATCGTACAGAAATTCTGCTGACCTCAAATGAAATGTTTGTGTTCAATAAGATCAATGTAAAGCATTCTGTTGGGTTGTAGAATGCACTGATCATTGGTCATTGATCATTCAAATGTTTTTTTTCTTTATGCTTATGTTATTCTATGTGGTCATGTAGGGTAATGTGATAATGTGGGTAATGTTTCCATCCACCTACTAAGGTGAAGTGAGGTGTGTGAGGGTGGGTGGGGAGTCTTGGCTTGTATTTGTGTGTGTATGTGTGTGTGATGCTGCTGCTGCTTTGTTTGTGTGAGAGGCCCATTGGCTCCACTCCAGAATCCATGCCTGGTTTTACGGAGGGGCACCTCTCTCCTCCTCAGCCTTCTGCTCCGTCAGGACTCTCAGTGCTGTATCTTCCCATCTCTCCCTCTCTCTCTCTCTCTCTCACTCGCTCTCTCTCAAAAGCTTATGGGGACTTACAAACAAAGCCAGGGTAAGAGATCACTTCCAGAGCGCTTTCCCAGGGTGCCCTTGTGCTGGTGTAAGGAACAGGATACTGTGTGTGTGTGTAGGCGGGGGTGTGTTTTCCTGATGGTGATGCGGAACCTGTCTTCCGGTCGGACCTGGGTCGGAGTGCCGGGGGAAGGCTTTGAGCGCAGCGCGGCGTGCGGTGCCAGCGTCAGCGTGTGTGTGAGCGTGAGTGTGTGTGCCTCCAGCCTTTGTTCATGGCCCGCTCACTCTCCTCCTCTTTTGTTGTCTTGTGCCTCCTCACAGAGCTCGCTCTACATCTCCCACGCGGACCGGGCGCCCGAAAGACCGTCAAGGTGAGTCCCCTCCACTCTCCTCTCTCCTCACTCACCTTTCCAGTGCATGTTACAGCCTCTGCCTTGCACCCCAGTCAGTAAGGGACAAAGCGTTCTTACGCCCCCAACACAAAGCTGTTAGAAGAGACCACGTGCAGCAATTGACTGCAAACCTATTCTCACTCTAGTGTGTTTCTGCGTGTGTGTTTTCAGCTTGACAGCTCACTCCCCCCATTCTTCCCCGAGCTGCATAAATTAGCCATTGATCTCATTCAGTGTCCATTGTTGATGAGTGGCAGCTCTCTACCCCCCCACTTCTGTGTGCCAAAGCCTCTGCAGCTCTCTGCTTTCACACCAGCCTCTGTGGGGAGCTCATTCTGCAGTTTCCCCACCCACTCACCCACCCACCCCCATCCACCTCTACCCAGAGTTTACGTCATGTTGGATGACTAATTATTTGGCTTTCGAAGGCGACCTGTGTCTGCTAACAGAGTTACTTGAGGTTGGAGTTCATATTCACTGTTCTGGGTCAGTGTGTCTCACCTCACTGTGTGCTCAGTATGTGCTGTGTGTGTGTGTCACTAATTCACAGATGGCAAACATGCAGAGAACGAATTTCCCTCACAGGATGAACTGAGTATATGTACTAAGAGATTACTGACAGTGGCAAAAGATACATGGTTTGGGGAAACCATTGAACAGTAACAGTGTGCAGTGGTAGGACATAACAAGAATCAGTTTTGAAATGAAAAATGAAAACTTTATCAGCTTGTGTTTGCAGGTGTTTATATAATCCACACATTTTGCCTTGCATTCACATTGTGAAATGTGAAAATATATATAGATTCAATATGTTTTTCAACAGTGTCTCTTTTCAGTTTTAAAAATAACACTGTTGTATTGAAGTCAATAGGTGGATGCAGTGGTGCCAGTGTGTTATATCACAGCTGTAAATGATGTTATCTATATATGTGTGAGATAATATACACAAGGCTCATTGTATTTATTAAATGTTGCACATGATCATCTCATTGCATGAGACATTGTTACGTTGTTATAGTGCTGATGTAACTGTTCTGCTGTTAGTTATATGTTTATTAAAGATGTTCTGAATACCGCAAAAGGACACTCAGTGCTAAGGCCGGCACGGTGTGTACCTTGCATTGATTTGATTTGTTTGTTTTCACTGTTTGTGTGTATGTGTGTATGGCACATATGTTTGCAGTGCTGCCAGTGACTACAGGAAGAGGAGGAAGTCCGAACCAACAGTGAGTCAGCAGAACGCCACGACGGACCAGAATGCCTTGCAGGCCTCTGTTCAGGCCCACCAGCCCAGCCGAGCTAGCACACTGAAGAAGCCCAGTGCACGTTCATCCCCCTCATCACCGTCCAGAGCCAAAGGTACACACACACACACACACACACACCTACAGTAATTTTCAGAAATTAAGCGTCACTTCATATAAACTTCAGGTCAGTGTTATATGCGATCTAAAAGAACACAACTGTCTATTGATCGCATCCTTGTATTATTATCCTTGTATCTGTGTTCTAATCATAGTTATTAATTTGTTATATGAATCTGAGTGATATCACGAGAAAGTATAAATCAATGTATCAACCTTGGTTAATATTTGGGTTATTACAATACATGTAGCCTATACAAATAGCCTATTCATGCATAGCAAAATGTGTTGACTGTAATGTGTCCCTCTTGTGCTTCCATGGGGGTGCGTCATGTGTGTAGCTTGTGTTGACTTTGAGAGGGACTCCTCAGTGTGAGCCTTATGTTGTCATCTCTACCCATGTGCATAGTAGACTCTTAGAAGCATAAAATAAGGAGGGCAGAGACCTTCTATGTTTGCAAGAAGCGTATACACAAACACCTCTCAGTAGTAAAACACACTTCCACAGTCATCCAAAAAGTCCAGCAAAGCATGCACGCACAAACATAAACACACATTCACACACACATCCGCACGCACACACACACACAAAGTGAACAAAAGAGCTTCCATACTGTTGAGAGCCAACTGGTGTCATTTTAATCAATTGATGCCCACTGATTCAATTCATTATTTGGATTTGGGAAACCACTGTGCTACAACAAACTGCCTTCATATTTCTCTCCTTCTTCCATTGTGGTTTCTGAATTGTTTTAAGCTCTTCTCTGTGTCTTTTGTTCTGTCAGCCTACAGCAAGAATGGAAGTAGGGACTGGGCTTTGTGCAGACTGCAGGGATTTGTGTTGTTTCTGGGCTTGTCTTTGTGAGCTGCATCAACGATGTGGCACATTTAGGATTGCCATGAATTTATAGGAAGAATTTGTTTGTTTTATGTGCTTTGTGTATGTGTGTGTGTGTGGGGGGGTGTTGGTGACCCACCTGCTGGTAGGTAGAGAGGAGTCTTGGCAAAGCCTCTGTGTTCTGTACTTACTGCTGCTTACTGCTGTCATGTGTTTCACTGCTAATGTTGTCTTCTAACAAGCCTGTCTTTGTGTCCTCTCTCTCCACTCTCTCCTCCTTCATCTGACCCTTTATGTTACATTTATAATTTGTTCTTCCTCCTTTCCCACTTTTTTTCTTTATCTTTTTCAACTCCTTTCTTTTTTATTCTTTCTTTATACTCTTTCTTTCCCTCTCTCTGTCTCTGTTCATGTTGATCCATTGCGCTGTCTTTGTTATTGTTTTCCGTTTTTGTTTTCCTCTTCGTCTGGTCTCTCCTCCCTCTCTTTCTTTCTCTCTCCCTCCCTCTTTCTCTCTCTCTCTCTCTTTGTTGTGTGTCTGTGCCAGCGGGTGAGGTGAGTGAGATGGCCTCTCCGCGCTCGGCCTCGGTGCCTCTGTGCCCGTCGCCCCCTCCCCCACCGCGAGATTCCCGCCGCTCGCTCTCCTCGCGCAACAGCTGGCAGGCGCACCGGCAGGACGCGGCCGACACCTGGAGCAGCGCGGAGGACGCCCCCACGCCCCCCACATACACCCCCAGCTATACCCCCAGCTACACGCCTACCCCTCCCCATCCGCAGCCCCAGCCGCGCCTCAAGTCCCGCAGCTGTGACGACTTGCTGTCGGACGGGCCGGGCCTCCACCACCACGCAGGGCGAGGGCGAGGGGGCAGTCCTGGGGGTCGAGGCAGGGGTGGAGGCTCCACGCCGCCGGCCGCCACGCGCTCCGAGAGCGCCGGGTCGCTGTTGTGTGACGGTTCGGTGGTGTCACTGGATGGCGGCTCAGGCTCAGCGTCACCACGGCAACCGCATCAGCACCATGCTCGGCGGCGCCGGGCTCACGACGCGCCAGGCTTCTTGCAGCTGTACAAGAAGATGCACCACATCAATCGGGCCGAGCTGCTGCCTTCAGAGGTGATCCGATCAGTGCGCACGCGCATCCTAGAGCTGGAGAAGCACCAGCAGCAGTGGGGTGTCCCTAGGCTGGGAGGTGGCGGCTGGGCACCTTGGGGTGGCGAGGTGCCCCGCGACATGGTGCCCACACGCATCTCTGCCTATGAGCAGATGATCCAGAAGTCCAAATCCATGCCCAACCTGGGCGACGAGGCGCCGTCAGGGGCCACCACACCTGGGTCCTCGTCTCGTGCCAGCAGCAGCGGAGGTGGCTGCCCCAAGCGCCGCTTTTCCATCGAGTCACTGCTGGAGGAGGACACTCCGACCGGCCCACCACCGGCCTCGTCCATCTCGGCGTCCGCAACAATCTCGCCCTCCTCGCCACCGCCACCCGAGAGGCGCCCCAGGAGTCCCCCCGAGGGTCAGCCGCGTGCCGGGCCTTCTGATGGACTCCCACGTCAACACAGGCCTCCTCCGCTGCACCCTCTCCCCGGCACCCACACCCACCATCAGCACCACCACCACCATCCTCTGGACAGGCCTCGGCCCGCCAGCACCACTCCGCACCAGCAGGGGGAGTACTCGGACAGCGAGGCAGACGCCGCCGCCTCTGACCTGAGCGACTTTGTCCAGCTGGAGGCCTCATCCTTCTGCAGCGAGAGCGACTTCGACCACTGCTCGCTCACTTCCTCTGACAGCTTCTACGCCTCGGCCACCGGACGCCACCAGTTCCTCCACCACCTCCACCACCACCACCACCACGGCCATGGTCATGGCCATCCCCACCAGAGCCACCAGAGCCTGGGCCAGAGCCAGGGCTTCCAGCACCGCCACCTCATCAGCTCCTGCAAGGGGCGCTGCCCGGCCTCTTACACGCGCTTCACCACCATGCGCAAACACGAGCGCGAGCGCGCCCGTCTGGAGCCGCGGACGCCCTCCGCCGCCGCCACGCCAGTCAACACACCTACTCACGCTCACCCGTCAGCACTCTCGCAGCCCGACCCGGGCCTCTCCAAGCTGGCCTTCCTGGTCAGCCCCGTGCCTTTTCGTCGGAAAAAGGGCTCACCTCCTGGAGGCGGGAGGGACTGTGGAGGCCATCGGCGCAGCCGCTCTCGACCCCGCTCCAAAACGGCCATGTACGAGGCGCTGGACGCCGCGCTGCAGGATATCTACGAGCACATCCGCGCTGAGCGGGCCGGCCGCGGCGGGGGCCAGAGCCTACGCGAGGGCGTGGCCCGTCTCCCTGACGACAGCATCCTGCGACGGTTACTGGAAGAGCTGCTGCCTGACGTGCCAGAGAGGAGCTCATCGCTGAAGGGCCGACGAGGCGGACACTTTGGTGGGCACCATAGCGCAGGGCCTTCACCTACGCCTCCCTCCTCACACCACCGCTACCACCAGCACCACCAGCAGCAGCAGCAGCAGCAGCCTTACCACCCCCACCAAGCAAGCAGGAGCCAACAAGGCTCCCCCAGTGGCTATGCCTCGCCCTGTGGGCTGGGCTCTGACCTCAGTGCCTCCCCCCACCGGCACCACCACCAGTACCACCTCGCAGATGCCTCCAACAACAACCACCACCACACTAACGTCAATGCCCACTGTTACTCAGGTTGAGGAGGAATGACCTATATCAGTCTCCACCCTCCCAATACACACCTGCATGCACATACACACATATGTCCACCAGGTGGATAAAGGCTTCAAGACCCACATCCACTTGCCATACCTCTCCTGCCCCCTGTTGTTCTGTTGGTGTACTACATGCTGTTTGACCTGGGCCTCCTGTTTAGCTATTTCATCCATATTCCTATTATGAAATTACATCTTACTTTCTGACTATGTCTATTATGCAGATTCGCTTCAGAATGTTCTAACATCTAATGCATTGACGTACTTCAAGGTGTTATATATCAAATTTAGGTTAAAACATCCATAACCAACCTAAAAGCAACATAATATTAACCAATAAGTGTTATTGATGAAAGGTCAGAAATGGCTAAGCACCATGCTATCCAGTTATCCTCTGAAGTTAGCAAAAATGAACTAGCACCTTGCTGGCTTTCTAATAACGTCATGCTCTGCCAGTTGTGGCTGCTATATTAAGTACAATGCAAGTGAATGTAAAGTTACATTCAAGACCACGTGAAACTGACAGTGTCCCAGGAAAACAGCACATACTGGACTAGCTTTAAAGACCTGATAACCCTAAAGCAGCGACAGCAGCAAGTGTAGCTATACGTTAGCCAAGGAGGTTACTTGGTCCTCTTGTTAAGGTCCATACATAGTAGCAGTAAAACTAATGGGAAGGAGGCCCTGGCTTCAGTAGGTGGCATCTCATGCCCTCTCTAATGTGTATGCATTCAAACCATTAGAGGGCATCACTCCACTGTCCCTCATGTGTACTGAACACCGACAGAATTATTCTTTTTTCATTGTTATCTTTTGTTTACCTTTGATGTGTATTTTGATTATCTCCTTTTGTTGAGGATCATTGAGTTGCTTTTATTTTGAAAGTCCATAGGCTTAGGTGTGAAGGTAGAGTCAGGCTGGGAAAATAGATATTTGAGATGTTAATTCAGATTTAGTTTTTAGCCAAGTTGAGTGAAAAGGTGAGTGACAACTAAACCCATAAATGGGCTTTCAAAAAGAAGTGTTGTCAGTAAAAAGCTTTAGTTCAATATCGTTGTACAGTATGTCCATTTTGTTCATTCGTGCCATTTAGAGTTATTGTGGTTTATTTGAAATGTTATTGGTGTCGTCTTTTATTTTCCCCCATGAGTCAAGCATGCTTTATGTTCAGTCCTGCATTGGCACTGTGACGTCAACCCTCAGCATTATACCTTGTGTTGTACAAGTGGAATAAATGTTTTTCTTTGTTTTTGTTTGAGCCTTGCCTTTATATTTGCGTTCAAATCCAGCCCCTCGTTTTCCTGGCTGTTATATTTCCTCCATCACACACCTGGTATTGGATGAACCCTGAGCCGTTTGCATGTACGGCTTCATTGTGTTGATCAGGCTACTTTGACCCTTGACTTCTCACATCTTGCGTCTCTGCTCCCACAGATCTGCCATCGGACATGGGCCGCCAAACCCCTCAGCACAGACGACCCTCCCCCAACAGAGAGGTGAGAAGCAGGGACTTCCCTGCCCCACGATCGTCAGAGTATAGTATAGCAGTATCAGTCACCAATATTAGGAATTGTTGTAAAAGTTATCTTGTTGTTAAGTAGAATATTAACCATTGTTTTCAAATCTTGTGACAGTGAACAATTTTGAACAATAGAAGTCATAAATCCACCCAAATGTTATAGAGAACTGTAGGTGGTGGTGGTGGTTGTTATTGTTGTTGCTGTTGTGGTTCTGAGTGTGTGACAGAGTGAGAGACAGAGTTGTTGGCTCAACTTTCTTTTCATTGTCTCATCCCCATAGGTCTCCCATAAGCAGATGACATATCTCATATTGTCTTCTCTCCTCCATCAGAAACAGCCTGCCAGAGCTATATATGATTTTAAGGCACAAACGGCCAAGTGAGTAATTCTGCCCAAACGCCGCAGGCAGCCGGAGCGTCTTGCATGACACATGACATCACATGACATCCCTCTGGCTGAATATACAGATGCACACACATCCGCAGACACCTGCTGTGCCCAAGCGATGTGCATGGCTCCTGGACACACTACATTACCCATCTCCTGCTAGAACTTGTCATGGGCTTGCTGCTTTACGCTGCATACTGAATGGTTCTGTCATGCTTTTCTCTAGTTCTGCGCTACATCAGCAAACCATCGAAAGACTCCCAATTGCTATTTCTGTTACTTATTGTACCCGGAAAAAATACAAGTCCACACACTGGAAAACTCCCCAACCAGTAGTTTTATTTATTTATTTATTAAGTCTGATTAATCGGTTGGGGAGTTTTCCAATGTGCGGACTTCTGTTTCATTTTCATTGGTACTTTTTTCTGTCCTGCAACTGGTGTCAGTGAGGTGAGATGTGCATGCATTTACTTTGTTAAAACTTATTTGACCTGTCCGAAATGACACGATCGTCAATGTATCCATACATGCTTACTGCAGCTTCCCAGATGGGTGACCTGCTAGTACTTGATCATATCACACAGATCATTTTAACTGGCTGAGATCCTACGCAGTGTTGAGGTGCATAAAAAACTGTTGGTTCATTCCAGCAAGCTTTCAGAGTTGCCTGTGTCTGCTCTAGCTGTGTGTGTGTGTGTGTGTGTGTGTGTGTGTGTGTGTGTGTGTGTGTGTGTGTTTGTGTGTGTGTGTGTTTGTCCCACAGGGAGTTGTCCTTTAAGAAGGGTGATGCAGTGAACATCATCAGACAGATTGATGGTAACTGGTATGAGGGAGAGCATCGTGGACGTGTGGGGATCCTCCCCATCTCCTATGTGGAGGTGAGAGTGTGGAAACATTACTGTACCACTAGCTTTCCCAATTTTCCCAAATATGAATGATTTTATTTATTTTTATTTTATTTTAATGATTTCAAGTCTCTCTCTATCTCTCTCACTCACTCGCTCTCTCTCTCTCTCTCCCTCTCTCTCACTCACACACATACACCCACACACACACATTCACACACACGCACACACACAGAAGGTGCCGGTGGTGGAGAAGCAGCCCCAGCCAGTGCGTCCTCCTCCACCCGCTCAGGTGAGAGAGTTGGGGGAGGCAGTAGCTCGCTACAACTTCAACGCTGACACCAACGTGGAGCTGTCACTCAGAAAGGCAAGTGTGCTCTCAGAGCTGTCACTCAGAAAGGCTGCGTTCATGTGAGCCTGCTCATTCTAAATGCCTGTTTCGTACGTACGTATTTGGTGTCAAGGTGTCTACATAATAGTGACATGAGAATGTCATTAGCGTGACATGACACATATCATGAACACTTTTTTAATGTTTATGAGTGTTGTCATTAAGTGCCATTTGTTTTTTTGTAATGTAAAGTAGACACTGTTTGGGGTGCAGACATTACAAAAACTTAATTAATGTTCATGATATGTGTCATGTCATGCTAATGACAAGCTCATGTCACTCGTATGTAGACACCTTTAAATAAAGTGTTACTGAAATGTTTGTATGCCATTAGAGTGTATTTTAGGCCTATTGTGTCAAGGAAACCATTAACTTATTGACAGTAACATGTACAGTTTCTTTAACTCCAGCTGGGCCTGAAATAACTTATACAGGTGGCCTTATGTATCCACATGTGTGAGTGTGGATGTTTGACTGTCTTGTTGTCTAAACTTTTGTATATTGCGTGTGTGTGTGTTGTGTGTGTGCATGTGTGTATTCTCCACAGGGAGAGCGTGTTATCCTGGTCAGACAGGTGGATGCCAACTGGTACGAGGGGAAGATCCCAGGCACAAGCAAACAGGGCATCTTCCCCATGTCCTACGTGGACATCGTCAAGAGGTCCCCCTCCAAGAGCCCAGCCCACCGCACAGACCCCCCCAGCTCCAGGAGCCACAAGGTGAGAACAGAGAGCCCTGCTAAAGATTTGCCTAGAGAGTGCTGTATAAAAGTGGGAAAGTGGGAAAGTTCTTTCTGCTGACAGACTGTAAGAGCTGGCTTTGTGTTGTCCACTCCACAGAGCTCAGTGAGAAGTGCTGTGTGCTTAGTCTGTTTAATCACCATCCAATGTGAAAAGCTCCTTAAAGATCAGTGATAAACTCCTATCAATGTGTTTTATGACAAATGACATTACTGTCTTTTATTCCTATAGCTCTTAGTTTACTCCCTTTTTAATTTGTTTTCCTCAAATGTCTCTGATATTTGCATTACGTACATAAAACCACAATACAGCCAGGGCAGCCCAGCCCTTAGAGATTTAGATTCTTACCCTGAGAGTTTGGTTCTGCTTGCGCTGGTGCCAGTGTGTTGTTGAAGCTGCAGTGTATTGCGACATACGGTATCATTCCATAACTTGACACAACATCCCAGTATGAGGCACCAGAGGGTTGTGATAGGTAAGCATTCCTTCAGTCAGTCATTACCACACACATTTGTCATTTGCTGTTTAGTGGTCTGGAGGCTGTGGTTCTTGCTCAGGGCCTTATCTCCAGTAGTCCACCAACGTGTGCAATGAGTAGCACACATCATGGCATCTGCAATGTTCCTTCCCCCATATCAGCGCTGCTACATCCCCACTGATCTCATGTGAAGTGCAATTAGTAGTGTATTGATTGTAATGCGCAAAATGCTAAAAGAGGAAGCAAATGTCAGCGCTTTTATTCCACACCTTGTTGAGTGAATGGATGCAGGGCTGCAGTCAGCACAGAGTGGTCAGCAGACACCTGTACTAGACAGAGCAGAGAGGGGCCACCCTCACCACCCACACCCACAGGGATCCCTCTCAGAGGACGTGGTTGGCACAGCTACATTGCCAAGGGGATACTAAGGGGTGGGTGGGTGAGGACTTTAGCAAGCAGGGGAAATCAGAGAACTAGGGCAAGTGCTGCAAGCAGATACACATACACACACACACACACATGTGCAAGCATATGCTATTTCCCATAGTAGTTTTTAGGTGGAACTCACTGCACTGAGATACACTGTGATCCCCTCACACTCCCTCACCAGCTAGCGAAACACACTGAGTTCATGAGCTCTGTTCACTCCCTGCTTTCCTCTGGTTTACTCAACTGTCCTCTCCTTTCCCTGTGTTCGCTGGTCTTTTGTGTCCTGTGTCTGTCCCTCTCTGTGATCCCACCAGAGCTCCGCCATCCTGCCTCCCCCTCCCTACCCCAGCTCCCCTCCCAACCTGCCTCCACAGCACCACCTGCAGGCCATCACAGACAAGTGGCTCTCGCTCACTCTGGGCCTCCAGGACCTCCTGTCTCCTGTGTTCCCCTCCTCCACCACCACAACCCCTGCCACCTCCGTCTGCAACACCCCAGTGCCCCCTCTCCCGCCCCCTCTCCCTGTCTGCTTGCTCCCCTACCAGGGCTTCAACAGCCCCATGGTCAGCGCTGTCACCCCACCCGCTCCACCTAAACGCGGCCTCACGCCTCCACCACGAAGCCACCACCACCACTCTCCAGCCAGGCAGGGGTTCACCTCTCTGGACTACCCGCTGACCTCAGCTAGACAGGGGGTCACTTCTCCAGACTATCCCCTGTCCCCACCCCTGTGCCTGAGCCCTCCTCCAGTCCCTGCCCATAGCATGCCAGGCCCCACTCCTTCCCTACAGAGTAGCAGCAGGTTGAGGGGCAAAGAGGTGAAGCTGTCTTGGCCTGTCACACCCCAGACAGAGCCAGACTGCTTTGAGCCTTCTGTCTGCCTAGCTCGACGCTCCCCCTGCAGGCCAAAGGAAGCACTACAGGTAGATACAGGCCAGACGGTTCACAGTGCACAGAACCCCTATGACGGGCTCTTGTCCCTGCTGCTGGACACCCAATCAAGACATGGGGATGGGGTGGGACCCTCCAAGCCACTGGTCAGTGACACATCCATCAGCCTCCATAATGAATCTAAGAGTGTGGAGAGTGAAAAAGATGAACCTTGTGGTTCAACCACACAGAGTCCCCTCTCTCTTAGACCGCAAAGTTCAGGTAACTCTGAGTCGAATCTATATAGACAGCAGGTGGAGGATATCCTATCTGGCTTGTTTAAAAGTGAACCAAAGCTCATACACGGACAATCTGAGTCTGTCAAGTCAATGAGCAGCACTGAGGATGCAGGCCTTCCTGAGCTGTATATACGAGAAGAGGAGGAGGAGGAGGAGCTTAATGAAAAGGCAGCAGCAGAGAAAGCCTCACAACCAATCGTAGGAGGTTGTATTGGACACTCAGTTAAGGTAGAGCATGCAGAGCCTAACCATTGTGGCTAACTGACAAGAGTCACAGCCAATAGTGGCTTGTTTTAGTACCGTCTGGGTACATTTCAATACTGGTTGTTTGTGTTACATGCTAATCCAGTCTAAATAATGGCGCTGTGTTTGGCCAGGTGATGTTAATATGCATGACCTTCTTGTAGCAGTGGCATTATTTATCAATTTGCCCATTTACTGATAGCACATGGAACATTTTACATTTGTATTACATGTATATTTATGCATTTAGCATAGATGCTTTTATCCAAAGCAAATTTTTTTTTCTTGTGTATGTCTGAAATGATCAGGAGATAGAGATTTCTTTTGTCATCTTTCTTTCTGTAGTTTTTTGTTTCTCATGTCTCATGTCCTCCATCTGCCAGGCTGGGGATCCTCTGGGTACCTCTGAGCACTTGTCTTCTGTTTCTTCTGCCCACACGCCTCCTGCTTCTTCTCTTTTATACTCTTCCCCTCCTCTTTCTCCCATCCCTCCTTCTCTTTGCTCTCCCTCCTTAAAGCCTCAATCCCCTGTTTTCTCTCCTGTCCACTCCTCGCTTCTTGCCTCTTCTCACATCTCTCATCCTTCTGCTCCATCTCCGCCTGAACAGAATTTCCTACGGGATAATAAAAGTATTGATCTATGTATCTGTCTATCTGCATCTAGTTTTTCATCTCATCCTGAATCCTCCACTCCTCCATCACTTCCTCCATGCACTCCTTCTTGTGCTCCTCCTCCCTCTCCCCAACTTCCTCACTCCCTTCTTCCTCCTTGTCTTGCACAACTCTCTCCATCATCTTCACAGACCAGTAGCATTCCATCTCCTCCCTCTTCACCTGCTCCTCCATTGCATCCTCGAACATCCTGCATCCCAGATTCCCCTGCCCCTCCTGCCCTGCACCCCTCTTCCCCCTTTCTCCTTCTCTCAGCCTCCTCTCCTCCTCTCTCTACCTCTTACGCCTCTCAGGAGCCTGTCACCATTCCATCCAGTTCTCTACTCTATCTCCCTTCTTCCTCTCCTCTCCCCTTTTCCTCCTCCTTAGTGCCTATTTCTTCCACCTCTCCTAGGGCCACCCCCTGCCCCTGCTCTCCCCTGTCCTCCCCCCGCCTACCTGTGCGTCCCTCCTCTCCGGTCTCCTCCCCTCCCCCCTCCTCTCTCCCTACCTCCGTGCTCTCCCTCCATACGCTGCTTCCCACCATCCCTGCATCTCCTCCTTCTCCCTCCTCTCCCTGCTCTCCTCCCTCCTCTCCGCTCCCTCCATCTCTGCTCCCTGCACCTCCCTCAGATGACCATCAATGCTCTCGTCCTTCACCAGCTTCTGTTTCTCTCCCTGCCTCAGTTCTAGACTCTTCCATTGTTCTGTCACCCCATCCTACTTCACCTCCTCCCCCATGTGCCCTTGTTCCTCCACCTGTTCCCCTCTCCTCTCCTCCTCTGCTCTCTCCCCCTCCACCTCCTCTCCCCTCCTCCTTTTCACCGCCTTCCTCCTCTGCACCGCCATCTGAAATAACTCCATCTTCTCCCCTGGCTGTCTCTACTCCTCCATCCCTCCAAGCCCTCACTTTATCTCCATCCCCACTTTCCTCTCCTCCTGCATCTCCCTCTCTCCCTCTCTCCTCCTCTCTCCACATTCATTCCTCCCCTCCTGCTGCCTCCCTCTCCCTCTCCTCCTCCCCTCCTGCTCCTCCTCCTGCTCCTGTCTCTGGTCCTCCTCTCTCTCCCCGCGTGGAGCCCAGGTCTCCTAAGATCAAGGTAAAGAAGAGACTGGGGAAGTGTTGCACTGGCTTCAACCTCAATCACCTTCATCTTTAACCCATTAAAACTCCATACAGGACCATTTAGGCTCTGATGTGCATACTGACTCCATATTGTTTGGGTTGTTTGCGTGAATACTTGTCTGAGCCCAAAGGCACCGGCCCAAAGGGTCACTGATATGAGTTGATAGTTTGTTGATTGTTGGCCTTGTTGTATCCCTTTGAGATGTGCTTGTGTGCTGAATGTGGGTGCTGTGATGGAGTGGAGAGGATGCTTGCTAAAAAGGTGTTCATAGTAGTAATTCAGGAGTGACTCTGTTGAGTGTGCATGTAGTGTTGCAAACTGCTTGGGGAGTCTTGTGTGTATATGTGTGTGTGTGTGTGTGTGTGTGTATGAGTGAGAGAGAGAGAGTGTGTGTGGAGCAGCTGCTATATGTCCTCCGTTGATGCGTTGATCAAATTGGATTTGGGTCTGCTGTGGACCAGACCGCATGGCAGCATGCACATCTGCTGAGTTGGTTCTGTGTGTGCTTTGTGTATTCATAGAATAGTCTCTGGTACTTGTCCTTCATGAGTATGTATGTGTATACAGCTATGTGTGAGTGGGCGTGTTTGACTGTGGCCTAACCTTAAGAGTATGTGTGTGTGTGTGTGTGTGTGTGTGTGTGTTGCATGATCTACTGCAATGTAAAGCATCTCTCTGTTGCCTGACTGGGTTCTCGCCCCCTTGCAGCCAGTCTTTAAGCAGGACGTGGTGGTGGGGGGCAAGCCCCCTCGCAGTCCTGTCACGTCCCGGAGACCCTGTCTGTCCCCCCACAGGAGCCGCAGGGTAGGCTGGACCGTCCCCCAAACACTAGCAGCAATGCAGGATGGGAAACTGAGTTCTCTCTAACCCCCTCCACCCCATTATAGCTAAGATGTTATTTAACTTG
Organism: Tenualosa thibaudeaui; assembly: GCA_027481765.1. Classification (NCBI taxonomy): domain Eukaryota; kingdom Metazoa; phylum Chordata; class Actinopteri; order Clupeiformes; family Clupeidae; genus Tenualosa; species Tenualosa thibaudeaui. The sequence goes on along the minus strand of JAIFZK010000017.1, from coordinate 9,104,307 downwards.
TAAGGGTGTGTCCATGTGCATGTGTGTTTCTGTGTGTGTGTGCATGTATGTGTATTCAGGTGTGTGTGTGTGTGTGTGTGTGTGTGTGTGTGTGTGTGTGTAAAGAGCTCCCAGACTTGGTTCCCATAAACCCATGTGTGCTGATGATGCAGGCTTACATTTGGAATGAAGTGGGCCTGCAGAGCTGGGCTTGTGTCTGGTGTGGTAACGTGTGAGATTTTGAGTTCAGCTCCATCTTCAGAACATGCTCGCGGAAAGTGAACTTCCAGGTTTGAAAAAAGAAAGCAGTTCAGACTAAAACATGAAAAAAAGACTAATGCATGCTATTCCCTTCTGCCCCCTCCTCCTTTCCTCTCTCTCTCTCTCTTTCTCTCTCTGTCTGTTTTTTTTTTGTCCAGAGGATCACACAGGACTCCCACCATGGGCCAGGAGACCCGTAAGTAAAACACTCAAAGTATACTGTTTCCACAAACTAACAACCAAAATATTTCCACTTGGGTTGTCCCAAATTTCTGTTTAAAGCTTTATGAAAATTCTAGGTTTACTGACCTTAGGCTGAGCTTTAATTGACCAATGATTTAAGCTACTTAAACTCCGAGACCACTTCAAAGACCACTTGCTCCTGGCAAGTCAGACCACAGGTGGCTGACTATGACTTGGTCGCTCTGGGTACCGTCTCTTCCTGACTCTCCTCTGATTGGCCCACAGGTTCCAGGCCCTGTACAACTACATGCCACGGAATGAGGACGAGCTGGAACTGAAGGAGGGAGACGTAGTGGACGTCCTGGAGAAGTGTGATGACGGCTGGTTTGTGGGTGTGTATTGTAATGAGAAGGCACTAAGGACTCACAGGCTTGTGACCACACACCAATGCCACTAGGGTGTAGGATGCAGTACCATTAGTCTACCACCGTGTGATGCTCTTTCTCATGCTTCTATTAGCACCACCTTGCTCATCCTCTAGTGTGAAGGTGTCTGGCTATGTCAAGATGGGTGATCTTTAAAGCATACACACTCACACACATAGACACATATACATGCACACACACACACACACACACACACATATACACACTAGTCTGAAATTTGAAAATGAAAAATTGTATTGCAACTAGTACATAAAATTGTTACTGAATGTTAGTCCCTTCAAGTTACTGCTCAATCAACTTTGGGCATTCCATGTGTGTGTGTGTGTGTGTTTCTTGTCAGCGTCAAATTGGCTGGATATTGTATTGAATGTTTATTAGTTGATTGCTTATTACTTATCTTCCTATTTGTTTTTTTTTTTTGTTTGTTTGTTTTAACCAGGGACCTCCCGAAGAAGCAAGCTGTTTGGCACCTTCCCAGGAAACTACGTAAAGCAGCTCTAATTCTGTTTCTGACCTTTTCTGTCCAGCACAAACCTCACTACTCACTGTTTGCGTGAGATCACGCAGCAATCACACCTGTGTGCTTGTGTGTGTGACTGTGTGTGTGTGTGTAACTGCGTGTGTGTGACTGTGTGTGTGTGTGTGGAGGGCGGAGGGGAGTGACTGTGGCAAACCTCTGTACTTGTGTGTATGGGCACTGTCCACTCTAATTACCTGCAGCTCTTACTAGCCATCTTTCCAAGAGACATTTGTCACAAACTGCTTGATTGACCGGGGGCTCTTTTACGCACACACCAAGCTTTCTCCATCTCACCACCCCACCATCTCACCCAGGATGGTTGCCCACCTCTCAGCCCAGGCCAGTGCACACACACTACTCAACACATTTTATGGATTTCTGAGGTGTGTGTGTGTGTGTGTGTGTGTGTGTGTCCGTGCGTGGTCCGATATGCAATAACAGCAAAGAGTGCTCTCACGGGGAGGGCTCTAAACCCCTCAGCAAAACTCATGGCAGTCTGAGCCACCTCACCCACAAGAGGGGAAAAACAACTTGATGGGTCATCCTAGCAGTAGCCCATAGCCCACCACTGCCAACTCTCTCCCTGTCTGGAGCTGTGCTCTGTGTGAGGCCAGAGTGAGGAGGAGGATGAAGGAGGTGACACATGGGAGACAAATTGGATGGATTGGCAATCGCAACAGTATTTGGACAAGGCCCATGGAAGGACACTCAGTGGGTTCTGTCCCAAAATGACACACTACATGATTCTTTGGAACACAATCAGGACTTTTCATGTAGAATCCAAGCAACATAGGACTAAAGTCCACAAAGGGTTGTGCAGGTATGACTGAAAGCAATGGTATTACTTTGAACACATTATATATGTTTTAGGATTTGCTTGTGTATCATAGTATTTATAGACACTTAGGTAGAACGTAAACTATGAATTTTTGCCCCAGTTAAGATCTATTTCACATTTCATACATATTCAGCTCTGAACCATCATTGTATTCTAGACTTTAAGTCACTTTAAAAAAGACACTTGTAGAAGTGGCAATCAATGATATATTCTGTATTAATTCTAATACTTGTATAATGAAGTGCATTGGAACTTCCAACTAAAATGGATTTCAAGATCATAATCCAGCATTTTTGGAGATTTCTTTTGTCCTGAGTTGGTTGAAATGCCTGAAAGGATTGAAAAAACAGTCTGATGATCCTTTTGCATCAGATAACGGAGATGTTTTGAAATGAAAGGAGAGTATTTGTGAAGTGAAGAGGAAAAGAGGAGAGGAGTATTCACCCCATATTCCCCATGGTGGCTTAGTTCCAACAGAGAGATGGCTCTGATCCATCAAACAAACTGGGAGAAGCCAAATGGGATGCCATAATTTCTCCTCTATGTCCTTTCTCTTGATCTGCACTGATGTGGCTTACAATTTGTACTCTCACCATTGTTTGAATCCATGCAAATGTTTTTCTTTTCTTGTCTTTGTTTTTTCTGATTTCACTGTTACTAATTCATTGCAGGAGCCTCCATCTCTTACAGCCACTGTATTCTGTATTCTCTTCAGGCATCACCTTGTAATGCTTAAGACATGGTTGAATACATTTTTGGTTGAGTTGCATTTAATTCATGTAGACTTTCAGCACTTGTTGTTTTGCTGTTTTATTCAGATGTTGTGCTTGCTGGAGTATACATGAGTTACAATAATGTGTTGCCAGTTCTCTCCGGGCATGACACTTCTGTTGAACAAACCAGGCGGCTGCTAGCCCCGAGGCAGAACCAACCGGATCTGGCCCCGATATGAGCCGGGTCAGGTCCGGATATGAGATGGGTCTGTCTCAGTGCCGGCTGTTGTCTCGGCAGCCTTAGTGTTTTAATGAGTATAAGCCTTTTGCATTCTGTCACCTCTCTTAATGAAGTAGTGATTGTGTATGTTTGTATGTGTATGTGTTTGTGCACTGAGTGACGCAGACAAACAAAAATATATATTTTAAAAAGCACCTTAAACCACACATTAGTTTTCTTTTACTGTGCATTTGTTTTCTGTCATCCTGTTTCTTTTTTCCATCACTCCTCCTGTGTCCCTCCTACACTGAACTCACTGTTTGACCTGCAGTGTTTTGTATGTCTTTTTTGTATGGAACTGTAAATCAAAGAGTTTCACTTGCTTTATAAAATCATTCTTTCTCACCCAACATTGGTTATGGTGGCGCCATGTTTGTTCCTGCCTTGGTTTCCTCACTCATTGTTGTGTGTTACATCCCTCACATCACCCTCATCCCAGTCTCATTTTGCCAAATTAGGCACACAAGTACACCATAGTCACACATGCACACATACACACACACACACACACAATACACATAACTGCAGTGCAAAAAAGGGACTCTTTATGCAACACATGAGACGGATCAAATACAATTACTGTTTCAGGGATATATTCCCCTGACTCTAAGGGCCTCCATCCAAATGGGGGTAGTGTAGTAGACTCTTTTTTTGGAGTGTAGCATTTGCTACACCCATTACTGTGAACCCCAAGCTTCAGCATTGGCCCTGAAGATGACTTACTTCCTCAGGCTCCCTCTCCTGTTTGTTCTGCTGAAGGTCCCCCTGAGAGGAGGGGGACTGGGGCTCTCTGGAGAATTGTCCTTTCAAGTCATCTGTGCTGACCTTTTTTTTTGTCTTACTGAGTGACTGACTAATAAATTCAGCTTGATTATAAAGGTTTCACTTTTTTTAATACAAACTTGTGTTTTTTTATATGTTTATAGGGGTTGACTAGACATTGTATGTTTGTTTGCTTGTGTTGTTTTCTAAACCTAGAAAACAAAACAAGCGGAAGAGATTGATGTCAGATGTATGAAAGGAAAGGAGGAGGCATGTCAGATTGATGTAGATGCTCTTAACACTGCACACTGTGTGTGTCTGTGGACTTGCACATTGTGTGTGTGTGTGTGTGTGTGGTTTTCAGTGTGGCCATTTTTTCCATGTGAAGTCTCCTGTAGTCGTCACCTTGGCTCTCTGCGTGTATGGGAAACCTCCCTTGTTTCCATAGCAACTCTGCAAATAAACTATTTCCTCCACACAAGCAAGAAGGAAGTCATCTCATAGACCTATGGAGGCAACGCTAATCTGTGCTTTAGTATCCACTCCTTGTCAACCACATGTTTTCATTAACTTCTGTAGTTTAACCAGAAAAATTAGGAAGTAGGAATGCTTATATATTATAAATTCTAAATATTTTGTATGGGCACAAGAAAAGACGCATCTGATTTGTCTTAAATGCGTAGGGAGGAGAGGAGAGATTGAAAATATGAGAAGGCTCAAAGGGGCGAGACAATTAGTCTTAAAACAGTCAGAGAGGGACACAGGAAGGGGGGGTGGCGTGGGTGCGGGGCCAGTGTTTATTTCCCACCAACAAGATAAGCGATCAAATGAAAGGCACATCACATGATAGGAAATTCTCTGGTAAGGGACTAAAGCGCTTCCTTAGGAATATTTGTAGTGTGCAATGGTACATCTACAGTATATGAGTGAAAGAAAGAAAAATTATGAAGTTGGTAATTATGTGTGTGCAGATGGAGGGATGAGAATCCGCAACTATGTGTCTGCAGCAGGGTCAATGTGAGTGCCTGGTTGTGTGCAAGTGTGTGTGTGTGCAGGCCTTCACTGATGGAGCTCTCACCAAATAAGGGCAGAAACACTGAGCTCAGTCCGCCAGTGGAGCTTTACACACACACACACACACACACACACATACTTACTTTCAGAGACACAAACACACAGACCCATACAGCCAGATAAGTCCAGCTCACAGCTCACCAACTTGGGCCATGAACCAAGCAGCCCCCTGGCCTAAGTTCCATCTCTGGCGCAATCAAGTGTTTATATCCAGCAGACTAACAGGAAACGAGAGGGGAGAGAGAGATGGGAACGCACAAAGTAGACGTCTGCTGCTTTTGCCAGTTGTCTTGACGAATGCTGAGAAGCAAGCTCAGCAGACAGGTGGTGAAGTGGAGATTAAGGGCGAAGGAGAGAGACAAAAAAGGCAGAACTGGTAGCAAGGCTTTGACAACACAATCACAGACACATTCAACAAGACTTGACACAGTGGCAAACTAACAAAACAGATTGAAAAATAAAGTGAAAACTGAGATTCAGATGACCCGAAATATGATCTGAATAGAGAGAGAGAGAAAGAGAGAGAACGAGAGGGTGGGAGAGAGAAATAGAGAGATGTGCAGAGCTGATCCTGGGTCCTCTCTTTAGTCTACCCAATAGCCAGGGGTGGGAGTGGTCTCCCATCTCTATTCCACACACTCATGCTTAAAGGGCCTGAGTCAGACTTCTCTTAATAGTCTATACAAGATCACCCCGTGGCCATTTCCGCTCAAATTTACACACACTGGTGACTCTAATAGGGACACAGCCACACACACGGAGGGGCGCGAGGGCACGACTTGGATATGCCACTGAATGTCGTCCTGAATGGACCTGCCCCATGGGGCTTCAGGCTAGTCGGGGGAAAGGACTTCAACCAACCCCTGAGCATCTCCAGGGTGAGTATGTGTGTGTGTGTGCGTGTGTGAGTGTGCGTGTATGTTTGTTTGGCCTGGAGATTAGACTGACTAGTGTGCATGTTGAACCAGTTGTTTCTTTGGATTTGATGACTTATCATGTATCAACTATACATCATCATTTTAAGAAATGTATTTCTCTCTCTATAGTGTTTGGTGACTTTTGTGTTTTATGAATGTATTGTGTGTGCAAATGTGTGTGTGTCTGAGTGTGTGCGTGCGTGCGTGCGCACATATGTGTGTGTGTGTGTGTGTTTACAGTGGGACTGAGTCCTCTCTGTCCATCTGTGCTGCATCAGTGTTGTAGCTGGTGCTAATGGAGGAGCATTAGCAGGCTGGTGCTGGGATGGGTCTGTCCTGTGTCACTGCAACAGGCTGTCAGCCCCACTGCACAGTAGGCAGCTAAATCCTCCTACCTAAACTCTCAATGTGGTTTGGTGTCTCTGTGTAGAGAGGAAATAGGATAGGGCTTTGTGTGTGTGTGTGTGTGTGTGTGTGTGTGTGTGTGTGTGTGCGTGTGTGTGTGTGCCTGTGTGTGTGTGCGTATGTGTGTGTGTGTGTCTGTGAATGTGTGTGTGTGTGTGTGTGTGTGTGTGTGTGTATGTTGTGAGAGGGACAGGAACAAAAGAGAGAAGATGATGGTGGGAGGTAGACAAAGAGCTTCATGATGGGATGTGTAGTTCAGTGATTTAGTGTGTTTGCAAAGCCTCTATGAGGGCATGGCTGGTGTGTGACTTTTCCACCATGTAGTCTGACCCACCAAGTGGTCAACACACCTGTGTGTCCAGGCCATAAAGCTACCCAGCTTAGCACAGAAATAGCAGGCTGTGTCATACACACACACACTCACACATTCAGAGAAATGCGTGACAATACACAGCTCAAACAAAGCCAACCAGGCATCTCTAACAGCTGAAATAACAGCCCCTTTTTTAGGTCTGGCTTCAGCCCTCTTGCAAAGATGTTTCACCCAGAATTCCTTCCAACAGCCCATCAGGGACTTCAGTTTACTCACTGCAGCTGACGCTTCATCACAAACGTGTCGAGCTGCGCAGCCTCAAACATCCAATAACGAAAACCAGCAAACAGCCGCCACTGGGAAACTTGGCAACTCTTTCAATGTGTTTCTCTGCTTTTCTCCCCCCACACCTTTTCATTTCTCTCATTAACAGTCTGTGAGAAAATGCCATCCAGAGAGGGCCTAATTCAGAGCCTTCGTAAAGGACTATATTTAGTCCTGGGGATGATGAGGTCGCTGACCATTTGCCAATAGTGCCAGCAGTACGTCACCCAAACAAGCCTCTCGATCTACAAAATGGGAGCGCTCACACCTGTCTCCCCTCTCTTCCAAATGAGCTGCTGACGGAGGAGTACGATGAAAAGAGGAGATGGGCTGGCACAGGATGAGAGAGGGAAAGAAAGAGAAGGGGGGGGGGCTGGGCCTTTTAACAAGCACACAGGGCTGTGGTCTGGCGTAATCTCTTTTGGTTCATGAAAGAGCAGGGCTTTCTTTACCGTGACATCAGACTCAGACGCAGTGGAGGCCGTCGCGTCTTATGAGGCCGCGGTTGTCTCCACTGGACACACATCCATCACCCTCTCTCCTCTTCTTCCTCCTCCTTTAATAACTGCTGCACAAAGCGCTCATTGATAACCCAATGGCTCCCTCTGCGTCTAACTTCATGCAGACTGAACAGAGGAGCTTGGCTCTGCTGTGCCGAGTCTTAATAAGATTTAGCCTTTGGCTTTGCATTCCTACAGTTCGCTCAGCGTTGTCCTAAGCTCTCATTCACTTCTCATTGTAGTGCTTCACAACCACAGCCATTTTTGGTCAGCACAGCAGCCTATGGTGCCTCCCCCACATTTCTGTCAATTGGAAATGTAAACAGAGCATTATTAATTGGAGCTCATTGTCCTCAGGGGACAAGGCAACGCTCTGATATAAATCTAGTTGTAATATAAGCAATCGTTTTATGTGCATAGTTGCAAAAATAAAGATGTAATGACAGGCTGTGTATGAGAGAGAGAGTGTAGGATCAGTGCAGGTTCTCCTCGGGAGTGATCAGGCCAGACAGCGAGACTGATCGCAGACATGCGCTCCTATAAGAGGCGGACCTGGAGCTCCTCGGGCAGCCTTGATCTGACCAGACAGGAGAGCTGCACCGGCTCATCGGACAGGAAACGCCCACGCCCTCAGAGACAGCGCGATCCGTAAATCTTCTGTTTCTTCCACGATTCACCTTCCCACGGGCCTTGTCTCTCTCCATGGCTTATTTACAGCTGTGTGACCTTACTGAGGTATCCCTAGGGTGAGTGAGTCTCTGTGAATATCTGCAGTTCAGGCTTCGGTCTCTGGCAGGATCCTCTGCCTGTCCACTGACAGGAGCAGACAGGCTGGGATAAACCTATACAAGATGACTGGGAGACAAGGTGAGCTTGAGCCCAATGCCTGGATCCTGACTTCAGTTTTCCAGAACCTACTGTGGCCAGGGTCCATGATGTTGCTGTGTCTGGCCCCACTGTGGTTCAGATTTGTGACTCCTGCGTGAGGGTGGATCAGGGATTTGGATCTGAAGCTTGTGCTAGGGGTGATAATGCAATGCAGATACTCGTGCTCACTCTTTTGACTGCTTTGCGAGGTTTCGTCTGCACATCATCATTCCACAAGATCTGTTTACTGTGTGTGTGTGTGTGTGTGTGTGTGTATGTGTGTGTGTGTGTATGAGACAGAGACAGAGAGAGAGAGAGGGAGAAAGATTGAAGTGGGGGCAGGAAAGAAAGAAAGAGAGAAAGAGAGAGAGAGAGAGAAGCTAGAGAGGAGAGATGTTGATGTGGTTGTGTGTGTAAAAGTGGAAGTGTCTGAGGCTAAGAAAAACAGTTTACATGAGCATACATACCAGTGGGGACAAGGATGTCAAAAGACACACACACATTCAACATTTAGAAACACGCCTGTGGTAGCACAAAGCAGCTGGAGTATCCAGACGAGAAAGAGATGGTTCCCCGGGCAGAATGTTTGACCCTCTTTTCTGTATTCCTGTCCATTCTGTTTCCTTCATCCATTCATCTCCTCAGCTTTCATCCATTCATCTCTTCTCAGCTTTCTTCTCCCTCCTGTCTGCATTATGTCTTAAGGAGATCATTGTATTCTGGGTGGGAACCATACAATTCCCTGCATATAATTTATGTACATTCCAGTGGGTTACAGTTAGGGTAGGGCAGATCAGGAACACCTGTAGAAGACATACTGTACCTCATATCAAGGACTACAAGATGCTTACAGTTACCACAGAAAACCAAAGTTCAGTTGATGGGTTTGCAATACACGTATCCTTTAAAAGACCCAACCCATTTGAAAAGAAGTACTGAAACTACTGTGTGTTCCTGTTTGTGAGTGAGAGAATTTGAATGACAAAGAAAGAGAAAGACAGAGAGAGACAAGAGAAAGGAAAGAAAGAAAAGGAAATGTATCCTTCATGATATCAGTTGATGAAGCTTGATGCTATCTATCTGTATATTTCTGTAATCAGATTAACCCTGGCAGCAAGGCGGCCATGGCTAACCTGTGTCCTGGAGACGTCATCATAGCCATTGGAGGCGCACCTGCTGAGAATCTGATGCACTGTGAGGCCCAGAACATAATCAGGGACTGTGGCAATCAGCTGTATCTTACTATAGAGAGGTGAGAAGTCAGACATGTACACACATGCATGCACACATAAACATACTATGTTTGTATGTATATGCCTTCCTGAACAATGATGTTAAAACCACATCCAGGTCATATAAACATTTGAGATTTCTACTACTATGATGGGTGGAAAACCTGCAAATCATTCTGCTACAACAGTCTCTAATGTGTGGATTTAAATTCTGGGATTGCAGACAGATGATTTTGCAATGTGTTAGCAATTGGTAGATCCTTTGTCAGTGCAAGGAGTTTTTTTTGTCCTGGGCCTCTCTGTCGCCTCTCTCTCTCTCTCTCTCTCTGTCTCTCTCACCTCCTGTGTCTTCCTGTCAATCTCTGTCTATGATTCTTTCAATCTTTTCTTTCTCCTCCCTGTGTATCCCCCCCCACCCCCCACCCACCCTGCCCCCACCTCTCTGTATCAATCTCTCTTTCCATCTCACACACATCTCAGGTTAATCTCCTCTCTCCTGCATTCCTGCTCTTTGATTCATGCTTCTGAGTCGGTGCTGAGCACAGAGAGGCTGAGTTGGAGGTGCAGAGGGAAGGGCTGCTGTTGCTGTCAGCTCGAACCTGTGGCCCATCTGTTTTGAGGGTCTTCAGATCTATGTGGGGTTATTTAACTATAACCTGCAGACTCATCTTTACAAGGTTCTTTAGCTGGAACCCTTCACATGCATCTGAGTGGGAATCTTTAGTTGGAATCTGTGGTTCTGTATAGTTATCTGGGTTTGATCAAGTCTAAATCTGCCGAGGTAAGGGCAGTCAGTCAGGCCATCATGACAGAGTTGATATTATGTGTGGCCTTTGGCCCACACTAATTGTTTGCTCATTCCATTTTTGTGCTCCATAGGCCTGAAACCAAACTGTGGTCCCCAAATGTTACAGTTGAAGGGAAGGTCAACCCTTTTAAAATTAACTTAGAAGCAGAGCCACAGGTATGACGTGTGTGTGTGTGTGTGTGTGTGTGTGTGTGTGTGTGTGTGTGTGTGTGTGTACAACATACAGTATATGTGCCATATCTACTTTTTCAGTTTATATGTGTTCAGATAAATAATGAAATGGTCTCAATACCTACTGCCAGGAGTATCGACCAATAGGAACAGGACATAACCGCCGGGCCCAACCCTTTGTGGCTGCAGCCAACATTGATGACAAGCGTCAGGTGGTGAGCGCCTCTTATAACACCCCCATTGGACTGTACTCTTCAGGCAACATCCAGGACGCCATGCATGGACAGCTGAGGAGCCTCGTCCAGGACAAACCTCTTAGGTGAGCAATGATATGAGACACACTTCTCAGGCCACTGGGCGTATCCTATGTATGGATTGTGGTTCTGTGGCCGGGTGAAAATCCTGCACAGGTCTGCACAGATTTGAACCAGCGTGCTCCATGTTAGTTGAGTCACGTTTTAATCACAGAGAGCCACAGTGAAGCAAACTGCTCTTCATGCTACCTAATCAGGAAATTGTCTCTAATCGATCTGTAAGATTGGACTGACCACCTCTGGCCTATGTGTTCAGGTTCCCTCTCCTGCTCACGCCATTTCCATAAGCATTTGACAAAGCTAGACCACCACCACCCCACACACATACAAAAAGGGATTAAGAGATGTTATATTATACAACTGCATCTTTGCTTAACATTTCTCATTGACTGTGTTCATTCTGTCCACTTTTGTCCTTCTCAAGGTTGCATTTCTTCTTCCCTGATTTCATGGGTTCTAGCAAATCCATACTCACACACATGTGCCCTATACTCACACACGTGCCCTGTAGTCACACACATGCCCTACACTTACACACATGTGCTCTATATGTGCAATAGGGCCTCAGTGGGGATCTTTCACCTCCTCACTACTCTTTCTCATTTTCATCTCATCATCCGTTCTACAGCTTCCCTCAGGCTTTCCAGAGGATGCCTTACTGTGAGATCAGCCCTTCACTGCAGACCTCACACATCTGCCACATTGTCCCAGCGAGTTTGTGTCAAAAACAATTCAGTTCTGTTCCATTGAGACGTTTATTGTGGCCACAACTCTGTTCTTGATTTTGCAGTGACATCCATATTTACCATCTGTCATATCATATGAATCAGGAGAGGTTAACATTTGTGCAGTTGGGCAGGTCAGGTCTCCACTCAAGGGCAGGTCACCTCACATCAGAGAGGTTTGATATGGTTTTCAATGATCTTTGCCCACGTACTCACCGGTAGCTGGGCCTCAATCCCAACATCAAGGCTCTGCGAGAGAGTGGAACTTTGCGGTACAGCTATGGTCACCTCTGACCAAACTGTCTTTGGTGGGAGATGCATCATCCCACATCTTCTGTTTGAGTCGTAACGAACCCCAACACACACACACATACAGCTTCCAGAGCAGTCATATGTCTCCCATTAGAACAGCAGATATATGTGGTGTCAGTGTGCAGATTACCCAAGCTCCCAAGAATGAACCTCTGTCTCCATCTCCCACTCCATCTCCACTGCTGCGTCTTTCTCCCGCTCTCACTCACTCCTTTCTGGTCTGCTTTGGCCTCCTTTCATGTCACTGTAGGCCAGCATGCTCACTGACCTAGGGAAAGGGGCAAGACAGGTTAATTACACTTCTCCAGTGGTGTGATAAATTGGACTTCTTGTTTATCTTTGTAGGCTCTTTGTTTATCTTTGTATTTTTCATTTACTCTTTGTTGCTTGATTTTGGATAATTGTTTGTCAAGTGTTTGTAGGTGAGGACAACAACCTTATCTCATGGTTGTCAAAAGGAAAAGAAGGAAAACTCTACAAATGGCAAAACAGTAACCATGTCTCAATACGTTAATCTTTCACTGCCTTACCAGGAGCTCCTCATAATCTACTCTAATGGGTAGAATCCTTGTATTGTGCTATATAATGTAAAGCAAGAAATTATAATAATATAATATATGAGATAAAACAAGATATTATATATATGATTATATTTTGCACTCTATTTATTCATCCACAGTTGATGCAGATATCATGACAGGCCCAGTGTTCTGTATTCTCCATTAGTTTTTCTAAACAAAACAGACATGATGAGAAATTTTTGCCAGAAGAGTGATCTGAAAATGGGTTCTTCAGTTAGATTCTGTTTTAGTGGTTTTACAGATCCTTCTTCTCATTGACGGACTGTCTCTCTGCCCCTCGCAGCCCTAAAACCCTGAGCTCCATAGAGGAGTCAGATGTGTACCGCATGCTACAGAGAGACCAGGAGCGGGAGGAGCCCCATGAGCCCCGACAGTCTGGCTCCTTCAAGGCCCTGCAAGACTTTGTTAACAGTGATGGTAAGAGACACAGCTTGTCTCTTGTCTCATGCACACAGCTTTGTTTGTAAGACAAAATACTAAACAACCATGTTGCCATCACTGCAACTGCAATCAATTTTTTTTTAATTCACTCACAGCTTTTGGGTTGGATATATTAAGAGAACACAGCCTTTTGTGGATTAAACTACTTTTACGTTTTCCCTCTGTTCTGTGAAACATTTTAAGCTTGACTGGGATATGTGTACAGGTACTCGTCCACTGGTGACAAGGACTGTGAAGGCTCCCACCACCAAACCTGCCGCTCCAGCTGGAAACCTGCAGAAACTGCCTGTGTGCGATAAATGTGGCAATGGGATAGTGTGAGTGCCACAGCATCTCCCACCACTTTTGTTGTCATTTTGTCAAGATATAGACTCCTAGCACTACTGCTTTTTTCATTCAGTAACTCTTTATGCTTTGGTTTTGACTATATTTTTCAACATCAGATGTCCACTCACATTATATGGTCTCTCTCTCTCTCTCTTTCACAGAGGGACAGTGGTGAAAGCAAGGGACAAATTTCGTCATCCTGGCTGTTTTGTGTGCTCAGACTGTGACATGAACCTGAAGCAGAAAGGTTATTTCTTTGTGGAGGGTCAGCTTTACTGCGAGATCCATGCCCGTGCCCGAACACAACCTCCAGAGGGTCATGATCTCATCACAGCCTACACTTCATAGGACACACACACACACACACACACACACACACACACACACACACACATACTTACATATTGCACACAAGGCTTGACACTCCACACACTTCACACTCTGGAAATGATACTGCTGGCCCATATTTTCTGTTGATGAGGCAACACAACGTCACAAGTAACTAAAAACAACAACACAAGTAACTAAAAGAGTGTGCTTGTACATCAAAGGGGATATGTGTAGGATGAAATGTTCATAAATGACCTAGAACTAGTTAAAGTATTTAAAGTTTTTGCATTGCTACTCTTTAATCTCACACATAGCCCCTTAACAGTCCACTATATGGCCTAAAATTATCCTGATACACATGACATTTCTGTATGCCACTTTACTGCTCTCAAAATATGTGACCATAATATTTTTGGTTTATCTTTACCATGTTTGTTTGTGTGCTGTGTTTTGCACATGTTTTGTGGAATGGATATTTTTCAGCGTTTGGATTTATTTTTGAATAAAATTGTTTTATTCTGTGTTGCTTTGACTCTGTTGTTTGTTGCCTTGTTACTGTGTAACACTGAGGTTTTCCTTTACATTCTGGATTGTTAGAGGCACAGTCCTGCATTTCAGACAACTACCTATTGGTGCCATTGCATCATAGGCTGATGCTTATACATACACTGCTGGTCACTAACACATCCAGAAAGTTACTCCAGGAATGGCCATTACATTTCCCATTTACAGAGCTAGGTTGTATCAACACTGTATTTAAGAGACCAAAGAATGAACAGCTATGGACCTTGAGAAACAATTGGAACAATGTGGCCAAGAGTGTGTGGAACTGTACCTGGTTTTGAGAAAGCAAATGAATTCCACATTGATCATGTATTTCACAGCTAAATTAAACTGCTCTCCTCTTGCCTGTAATTTAACACTCAGATGAGATTTGTTGTCTCCTCACACAGCTCTGCTTTCACAGCAATGCCAAAAACCGATTCCATTCATTGTTGTAATGATGTGTTTGGCCTGTACAGACAGAAGTGTTGGGACACATGGCAGTTAGAGACTGTGGTGTAAATCCATCACCTCCCCTGAGCTCAGCTGTCCTCTCTGTCACATCTCACTAGGCAGGGTGACACACGCAATCCCATCCCGCATGTGACGGCACCAGGCACTGTGGTCACAAATCTAATTCAGACAGCACTTTATGGAAACGATAATCCAAGCCTAGAGTTAGAGTGTCAAAGGCTTAAGTCAGAACTGATGTCTTCTCTCTTTAATTAGAAAAATGCTGTGTCTTATTAGTTGATTGATTCTCTCATAGGATATCAAAGCCAACAAAATGGAGTTATAAGCAGATGCAAACTCCCCACAGTGCTCTCGGTTTTTCCTCTGGGAAAGCTTAGTGTTCACACAAGCAAAACCTTCTTGGGACTTGTCTCTGTAATGGCTGAAACATCTGGATTCAGTTGATTTCTACAAAAAGAGTTAAGAGTTATGTGAGCCTACAGACTTGCCATTTTAATATAAAATGTTGGTATGTGCTCCGCCATATTGAGTTCAATGTCGTGGAAGACTCCCAGGTGACCTCTGAAATGTGAATTAGATATGTTGAGTGAGACATCCACCGTTAGAGCCGTGAGGCTGGAGGTGCTTGTGGGATGAGGTCAGGGATATTGATATGCAGCAGTGTCCCATCCATATGGGCAGGTGTCAGGCCTCGTAAAACTGGACTGGGGTCTGATTAGCACCCAGAAGGGCTGCAGCACTCAAAGGGCTGCGGCTCTGGTGGATAATGGATAATGTTACAGCGTTTTGGGCAGAGGAGGGCTTGCTGGTGGGAGTTTGAGCTTTCAACCTGACAGTGTCATCGACTGTGGGCTTTGTCTCCCATTGTTTCCAGCTGTGCAATCTATCTTTTCCCCTCTCTCTCCCACTTTTAAATTCCCATCTTTATTCCACATTTCCTGTTACTGTGTTTTGGGAAATAAATCTAGGCCAAATTTCTTTGTTTCTTTGTTCTATACTTGTATCCGATGTGCAGCATCTGCATGGCAAAGACAATATGTTTCACATAAAATTATTTGGTAAGTCAGTGTGGAAGGACTCTCTTTCAAAGTGTATGGGAGTCAGTAGTCCACAGATGAGAATGGCAGACCGCCAGCCCAGTGCATTCACCCCTGGGTCATTGGATTTGGTTGAGTGCTATAAGCAAAGTTGAGCTATGTCACTCAGCTTATCTGGATGCATTTTCCCACAGCTTCTTAGCTCTGATGAAGTTCACCAGGCTGAGTGGGTTGATGGGATGGGTTGATTTTTTTTTTTTTTTTTTGTAGACCTATTAATAAACAAGTCTTTGGCCTATAGTTGCCTGGTCTACACTGTAAATGAGAGTCTGTAGCCTAAACTAAATGGCAGAATCTACTGTCAAGCGTTTGGATTGAAAATCCTATTATCTCTTCTCATCGCCATGAGCAAGGCACACGCGCGCGAACAGCATTTTTCCTATGTCTAAACCAGTGTTTCCCAACCTTTTTGTCTTGTGTACCCCCTGAGCCTTTTTGTCATGCCATGAATACCCCCTCACTCATACGTGTTGATTATTTTCCAAGAATAGAACATTTTGATTATTATTGGCGCGGAGCGCCACGGGGGTGATGGTGGCGCAGGTGGTAGAGGTGCCATAGGTGCCAACCGGGGGGTTGCAGGTTTGAGCCCCACTCTGGCTGACCCCATCGAAGTGTCCTTGATACTGCACCCAAATTACTCCCGGTGGTAGGCTGGCATCTTGCATGGCAGCCTCCGCGTGAATGGGTAAATGTGAGGCATACACTGTAAAGCGCTCTGAGTACTTGAGTAGAAAAGCGCTATATAAATGCAGTCCATTTACAGGTTATTGTCTCCCTGAGGAAACTAGTTGTCGCACACACCTACTATGTTATTGACGAGCTTAATATGAAATGACTGAGAAAATGTATTTATAATATTGGAAATAAATTATTATTCAATATTTCCACCCACCCCCCTCCAGTGTGCTTGCGTGCCCCTGTTTGCTAAACCATTATGTGCTTGCGTGCCCCTGGTAGCTAAACCATCTTTGAAAGGTCATAGGTTGTCTCTGGATCATGAGAGGTAACATGGCTAGTTTCCTATACATGAGCCCCACAGATAGGCTAACAATGCAATCAATCTTTTTTTCCTTCTTCTTTTGTAAAGTCAGGCCTAGAGCTAGTTTCTGATGGCGTATCACTATTCCATTACCTGCGCGCATTCTTCCCAATTGTATTGCTATGGAAACCACGAGTTATATAAGGTAGGCAGTCTTTCTTTTATTTATTGATGTTATTAAGCCACTATGTGGCCTGTGCTTTAGTGAAAGAGAATAATGCTTTAGAAAAATTTGCAACCTTATTTTGAACAAACACGATACATAGATTTTGTGTGATGTATTGTTCAGTGCAAATAGCCTAAATAGCTACACAGGCGGAGAGTAGCGTAATTTAGTCAGCTGGACAACGTTAATGTTGCAACCAACATTAATCAACCAACCTGCTCTATTAAAGTGATAACTTTCGCCAGTGTAACCTTGTCTAATGTAAGTTTTCGGTTGTGTTAAAGTAACTTAACAAATGATGATAAATTTGCCAGTGTAACTTGGGGAAACCGCAGCCGTTTAGCAAACACCCTTTAGCCTATCAGTTAGGTTAACTAAATTGTTAAGCGTAGGCTATTTGTTCTGCTATATATCACAAAACATGTAACTAGGCCTAACTGAAGTGTGTCAACAATAACAAACAAACACACGGACTTGAACATGTCTCTCTTCCGAAAAGTTATGGGCCTGTGTGAAATTCATGACTCAGGTAGCATTGTATTGTTTACATATTAGGCTTACTATGATTACTAGGCTTACTAGGATTACTATGATGAATCTATAATGTATTACAGGATTAAAGACCCCGGGGCACGACCAGCAGCACACAGAGGTACAGATAGGTCTGTCCTTGGAGTTAACAGAGAACCTGGTCCAGTTAAGATGGACAGTATTTCTCAGTCTTTTGTGGACAAAGAGAGAGAGATTCCACAGAGACTCTCTCCATCACCCAACAAAGCCACACATGGGTATTCTGGAGCATGTCCCTGCACCAGAGAAAGTAGTGCTGGGGATAACAATAAGACAACTAACAATAGTTCCCAGCGGGTAGAGGAGTTAGAGAAGTTAATAAGCAGATTAAACAATGCTATGCTGACACTTGAGGAAGAGAACTTGAAATTGCATAAGAGATTACGAGTGGGCAAACTTGAAATTAATGTCCAGGAGGCAGCACTAGTTGATCATAGTGGCAGGTTCAGAGATGTGGTGGCATTTTCCTCTGAGAAAACTGGTGGAGATAGTTCAGTTACAAGTCCATTAAAAGAGGATGGATATAATCAGTTGAAAACAGAGAATAATAGCTTAAAGAAAAAGCTTACAGAGGCAGAGAAGAGCAGCAAACAGTGTGGCCGTGACCTTCAGAAGCTCCTGCAGAAGTATGGGGATCTCAAAGCCCAGAATCAAATACTTGAGCAACACAACAAGCAGCTGGCCACAGACAAAAAAGCACTTGAAGAGAAACTGTACAGCCTGAGAAGCGAGGAAATCCTAGATGGGCAGATGGGAGAATTGTCAGCCAGTAAGAGAGCTGCCACCAGGATGGTTAGCGAGACAGGGGGTTACCGCAGCAGGCTTTCTTTTGACAACGAGGGACTTTCCACACGTGATGGCTTTTCCATGAGCAGTCTCACCACTGGTCAGGATGAAGGGTCAGAGGCTTTGTCTGAGACCCTGGCCTGCTTGAAGGAGGAGAACCAGATGCTGAAGGAGGAGTTGAGGCAGAGCACTGAGAGGGGCACACAGGCAGAGGAGTATGCCTGGAGGCTGCAGGAGGAGCAGGCTATCCTAGAGAACTGCCTGCAGACAGTGCAACAGGAGAAAGACCTGCTCCAGGTGGAGGTCAGAGCTCTGCACCAGGATTACATCAACCTCAGTAACAGTATCATGCTCCAGCTGAGAGAGAGAGCAAATGGGGATGATAAAGCCTCAGAAGCTTCTGGATCCAGTAGCTCAGCCCTTAACCATGCTTCAGCAGCTTGCAGCGAGGGTAATGACAAAAGCACTGAGCCAAAAGAGACCAGCCTTGGAGCTCGTAGGTCCACTGGCTCAGTAATAGAAAAGGCCCCTTCCATGAGACGGTGCACAAGTAGTGACAGCATTAGCCTCCAACTTAAAGACAAGGGGTCTGGGGTAGGCTCTACACTAGACAAGGCCCCTGATGACTACAGGAGAGCCACTGAACAGAAAATGAAGACATCCATCGAAGGGAACCCAACTCAGACCATCAAGCAAGGCCATATAGGTGGGGCATACATGCTGTTCTTGTCACTGAAAAGAATGGTTGTTCACCACTAGAGGCTTTAGGTATTTTATTAGATTCACTGTGTGAGGCTAAAAGAATAATAATCAAATTGATAATGATTCAAGGTACTCTTGTGATGTCGGTAAATAAAAAATGAAATTTTATACATGATAGTACCGTCAGTAATGTCACTGTTTTTTTTCTGTGTGTGCTTGGGGGTATCTTGAAGAAAATGCATTAGTTCATATGCAAGGGCTGTGTGATGTTGCTTGAGCATGCAATGATGTGTGCTTTCATCCACAGGTAAAGACACTATTGAGAGGATAAGGATCCGATTTGAGGAAGAAGAATTGAAGAAAGCACAGAGACTCAAAAGCCAATAATAGCAGTGGCGTTGCATCAAATAGGCCTGTTCCTTCTTGATTATTTTTTGTCAAGTGTCAGACCAGTCTCTGTCCCCTGCACTACAGTAATTTAAATTCCACATAATGAAAATACTATTTTGTTGTTGCTTTTTAGATCAACTCCTTTGTTCTCATTGATGCTTTGAATGCGTGTGTATGTCTGTGTGTTCTAATCGAGAAGACCTCTTATTATATCAGGCAATAAAACAAATGAACAGGATGTTTTTACTGCCTTTTCTTCACTGAATGCGTTCAGACTGCGCTTGCGCAGAAGTGGGTGGTGACTTGAAGGTAAAGCCACGTTGATTTCCTGTCAAATATGGCGGCCTCCTGATGTTTACAATCTTAGCCGGTGTCTGAAATTTTAGACAGAAGAACGACAGAAACACTCAATGGTATGATTTTGTACTTATGTCATGGAGTGTATCATATATTGCTTAAGATTAAACTCACAAAAACGGATGGAATAAAGATCAGATAGTTAGCATGCAGCATGTGTTTCTGTAGCTTTTTGACGTAAGCGAACGCTAGCTTGTATGCATGAAATGCCAAATCACATTGATAAAATCTTTGTAGCGCTGATTTCTCCTTTCTTTGGTCCAGGCTCCGTCTGAAAGCTGTGTCATCTTCCGTGTCTGCGGATCATTAGAGTTTTCGTGTTGGTTGGAGACCTCGAACGGTAGGCTAACCATATTCGCTGACCAGCTGTTTGTTTTTTTACGTTGTTTTAAGTCAGTCAAACGTGGTGTACACATGATTTAATGGCTATTTTCATGTCTTTCCCTTGCAGTCTCACAGTCACAGAGATCATTATCAACGGGATTCAATGACTTGCGTGACAAAGTGAGAGAGCAGTCATTAGTTTTCCATGTCTGCAACAGTCCATTGTTTATTTGGCCAAATCAAGACTGCCAAGCCACTGTAGGAAATGTCACAGGGAATACACCATGTGGAGACCTCCAGAAACATATAGAGTACGTATCACAAATCCTTTAATTCATGGGTTTATTCAGATGGTTAGGCTATACCTAATCTAGATGGCAGACCAAGTTACCATTTATCCTCTTTCGAAACAGAGTGGAGGACTGGAATGGAGGGGGTAAGAAGAAAAGAAAAGAAAAGAAGAACATGTTGGTGAGTTCTCATGGATGCCATGCAGTGAATGTGGTTAAATTTATGCTTTTAAGGAGAGCTAATAAGCCGAATCACGCCTTAAGCTCTCATATTCCTATTTCTCTGACCACCCACAGACTGTGGTTAATTTAACCTTGATGGCGGAGGTGACGATACCAGGAGAGGAGAGCCTCTCTGCCCCCTACCTTTCCACAGAGAAGAAGCGGCACCTGTTGAGCATGGCCCTCCCAATGGACTGTGTGGTGTCCACAGCTGCTGATGAGAGTGTCAGAACGTGAGTCCTCTGTAGCTCTCCAGTAAACACCTTTGCTTTGGATAAAAGTAGAGAACCCATAACCACAACATTTACTTTGTGGGTGGATATGAAACATATACAAATGTCTGTCCCATTGACTTATCCCTCTAGTATTTGTGAACGGCTCACTGAGGCACTTTGTCATCAGCTGTCTGACATGGAGAAAGTTGTCACACAGCACATGAAGGGATCAGCCTTGCCTGTTCCACAGCCGTTCCACTTCATGTTACCTGAACCTAATGGACTGGTCAGCGTGGTCTATCCTGCTAACATTTCAGACAGCCAACTGGAGTCTCATAGAAAGGCAAGATGTCTTTATAATAGACAGTAATTTGATAGCAATAGTAGCAGGTGCTACATAGTTTACTCAGTATATATTACTCAACACACCATTTTGAATGTCTGTTAACTACATGTTCAAAGAATTAATTTTAATTATTGCTGAAAACACAATTATTCCTAAAATATTCATATAAAATGTCATGGTCGATAACTATTCATATTACCAGTTAGCTGTCGCCATCTAGTGGTAAAATGACATTTTAAGCTGTAGCAATATTTGTGCTTCCATTTTCACTTAGGAGCTACACAAAAAATACAACCTACGAGAAGACAGACCATATTTCAGACGTGGAAATGCTTTTCAGTTCCCTGACCATTCATACAAAGATGGCTACCTCCGCAATCCTCATGAACACCTCAATCACCCAAACATAGAGGGAGCTAATGTAAGTTTTTTGTTTGTTTGTTTTCCATCAGCTATTAGCAACATAAGAGGGTGTATTATAAATGTGCTTGTTGTTTGTGTGTTGTTACATGTCTGTACAGACTAATTCTGTCATGAAATGGCAGGAACAGACTATCTCTGTTACAGATCATATAAATGTAAACATTGCACTAGATTCTCCATAGCTGTTTTTATGACAGTGCTGCTTTGTTATGGCCTATGCATTTTTCCTCTGTCTGACATACAAATTTGCCTAAATGCAAAAATCTGAGAAATCCTCCCATTTAGTACATACTGTAGATACATAAGGAGAAGTGGAAAATAAATAAATCATCATCATATCTGACTCTCCTCCTTCAGCTATACCTGGTGCAGGGTGTGTATAGCTACCACCACTACATGCAGGACCGTATGGATGATAACGGCTGGGGCTGTGCCTACCGCTCGCTGCAGACCATCTGCTCATGGTTCCAGCAACAGGGCTACGTGGAGCAGGCAGTGCCCACCCACAATGAAATCCAGCAGGTATGTGCACCTGATTGGTAGCCCTTCTCAGGGGCAGAGGTACTGACAACATGATGTTTACAGGTGAGCAAGTGTCAGTACAGTCAGTCAGTCAGTACATTCTCATGTCTTTTATAAGTGCTTTCTCACCAGTGGAACCATGCCTCTACCTACACCCACACACAATTGGACACACACAAGCAGATCGTGCCAGTTTACTCATGTTGAAAGGTTTTCATGAATACATTTGAGGGAAATACACTGGGTTATTTTCCATATATATTAATTTTTGTGTCCTGGCATATCACTGAAACCAGGAAGAGCAATTCCTTACAGTATGTGATGTGCAGTAAATTACAAGTAGAATTACAGTTTACCCTGCATCTTGTAGGCCCTTGTTGATGTGGGAGATAAGCCTGCTGCCTTTGTGGGTTCACGTCAATGGATTGGTTCAATTGAGGTGCAAGCTGTGCTGGATCAGCTGCTAAAAGTCACATCTAAAATCATGTTTGTCAGGTAAATAAAATGTCATTGTGTTTGAATGTGTGAATGAGATGCTGTTGCTGTAAGTGTAGAAACTGCTTTTTGACATTAGTGTCTTTCATAGTAATTTCTGAACTTCAGGATGTTGGTGAAATGTCTAGTTAGTTTTTTGTCGTTACAGCCAAGGCTCTGAACTAGCTACTAAAGGACGAGAGTTAGCAAACCATTTTGAGACTGAAGGAACCCCAGTGATGATTGGTGGGTGGCTCACTGAAATGAGTGACATTGTATCTCACAGACAACAGATATTTGTTTAATTCCCATATTTGAGAACCCATTGACCTTATCTGCATTGTGTTGTTGTCACTCCACAACAGGAGGTGGTGTACTTGCACACACCATCCTTGGAGTTGCATGGAGCGAGAACTCAGGGCAGATCCGATTCCTCATCCTGGACCCTCATTACACTGGTGGGGAGGACCTCCAGACCATCACAGAGAAGGTACAAGATTGAACTCAGCTAGGCTATATCAGCAGGGGTGACTAGATCATTAACGGATGAAAGTGAAAGAAGGTGCAAATTTTAGTAGCTTGGCCGCACCTTCCTAAGCACTTTTTGTCTCTCTTATCATCTCCCTACAGTGCTTGTCTGGACTTGATTCCACTGAGTTCATTGTCTCCTATGGTATTTTTACAGCATTCAGTCAGAGAACAGAGGGAGAAGTTGTGAACACTGAGCTAGAATACTAGCAATCAAGGGCTGATCCAATTGTTTAAAATTTCAACATCTCCAGCAAGCAAACGTTTCAAACTACTGAATGGCCAGACCCTTTGTACAAGGCGAAGTGTAGTACAAGGGACTGGTTTTGTAACCTAGCTATAATTTTAGTCATTGCACATTTTGCAAAAGGAATGGGCAGGGAGGTTGAGGGAGACGTTGAGGAAGGGATGGGATGTATTAGGCATTGCAAACTAGCACAGAATGTTAGTACTGTGCTTGCGCTGCAGATGGTGGGTTGGGGAGGTAGGTCACACTGATTGGTACTGTTAGATTTTGTTTTTTTTTTCCCAGTTCGACTTTTCACCAGAAGTCGTGGTTAACCTTAAAGTTGCGTTGTGTATTTGTTCCCAGCAGAATAAAAGACTGGATGGCTCAGTTGCATTGGATCAGGATCAGTGATTTATTACAGAATAAATTAAGTGAATTACAAGTATTGATGGAATAAAAATAAAAAGCAGAAGTAACAAAGCGAAGTCTAAAGACTATCAAACTGAGTCACTCTTCTGTCTCCCGCGAGGTTGAGACAGGATGGCTAAGATGTTACAGCATAGCTCATCTGGATCCTTCTCATCTGAGTGAAGGAAAATGGCTCTACATATACTCACGTCTAAACAGTAGAAAATAGCTTGACCAGTCCCTAAACTTAGCAAGATTCCATATACGTGACGCACTCGAAGCAGGCAAACAGCACCTAGCCTAAACAGGCGCATTCCTACCCATACTGACGCCAGTGTCTTGACAAGTATCGACAGATAATCACTGGTCAAGGCTACCTTTAAGGTCTTCTCTAAGTTTAACAGTTGTTGACCGAACATTCTGTGTAGACTTAACTGAACAGATAATTCTAAGTAACACACAGAGGAAAATTATTCATTTGACAATTATAACAGAATTGCAAAAAGTCATAAAATTCTAACAGTACTTCCTTATTAATCCCTATGCCGTGGACAGGTACTAAAGGCACCAACAATGCCGTGGTTCAAGCAGTCGAGAGAATGGGGAGCAATTAAAAACAAAAAAATATGGTGCAGTCTTAGAAGTTATACATTGAAGTTCAAATTCCAATCTGTTAATTCTCTGAATGGGAGTTTCTATATTAATGGTGGCCATTGGACTCTGGTAAGATAAGGTGTGAGACTCCCTCTACCTTTTCCTCCTCTCTTTTTTTAGACAGAGGCTGGTCTGCATTTCAGATTTATTTCTATCTGGGGTGTCAGCTGAAGCTAAAATTCAGCCAGACAGGAATTTGCTGCCCAGTTTATGTTAAGTAGAAAAGGTCAAGCAGAGAGACGGTCATCAGGGTTTATACATTTTGTGTCATTTTGCTAGGGAGTTCCTGCATTTGCATCAATTTTCATTTCTTCATAATTGTGTCAGACTGAGCATGTCTGCCCTGATTAAAAAAAAAAAAAAAACCATGTCCCTTCTATACTGCACATGTGAAACTGGAAGGCTAGGATGGCTGTGAGACAGGCCTCATCCTCTACAAACTAGCCCCAGCAAAGAAGATACCTAAATTGATGTATTAAAGACAAAATACTTAAAGTATCTTTAAGCACACACGTATTAACCATATGTTAAGTAAGTGCTTCTTTCTTTACAGGGCTGGTGTGGGTGGAAAGGGCCTGAGTTTTGGGACCAGCAGGCGTACTACAACCTTTGCCTTCCCCAAAGGCCGAAGACGATATGACTGTTTTTGTGAGTGTAGCACAGAGCTACAGAGGTGGCTGGAGAGATCGATGTATTATGTGTGTTCAGTCATGATTGCCATGTGGATTGGTTTTTCACTGATACTGATCAGCTACTGGTCTGGCTACATTCCCGTCATCTCCCACTTCTATGAGGCAGTCAACAGACATAGATCAAAATGCCTCTGCAGGCAATGAAACTGACCTACAACCAATCAGACCAATGATTGCAGAGAGGAGGACGGGGTGCATCATAATTTGAAACAAAACACTTTGTGCTTGCCTCCATCACACTGGGGTAAAAGCAAGTGTTTGATTGGGCCCTTAAATGAAAAGAAGTGGAGATAGGCCTAGTGGCCATACTAAGCTGCATAGCAGATCTGTATGTGAGAACCAGCCTGAAATGGATCAACACTGAAAGACAATGCAAAAGAGAGACATATCATAAGATCAACAGCCATTAAAAAAGTCCTGTTTATTTCCCAGTACTGTACAGATATTTGCAGCCTTTTTAATTCAAGTCATGTATGATGCTTTGTTACCAGCTGTAAGATGGTACTATGGCTGTCAGCAGACTGTAAAATGGCACTGGGCACAAATGTAATTAAAAGGAGCCATCTTTGTTCTACATTGCGAAGAGCAGTTCCAGTCCCATTAAACTTGTACACGTTTGCCTAATTCTACACCTGGCTTGCATATTCCTATGACCTTTATTCACTCCTCTCCACACCTGAACCGCCTGCTCTTCTGCGGTCGTTCTCCTTATTTTGTAGTGCAACTGAACCCACCAGTGGGAATGGGCTTGCCGAACCTTTTCCTCTTCTGCAGTGCAGACCTCCCTTTTGCTGCCACGTGCTCGGTTTCCTCTTTTCTCTGTTGTCACACATGTCACCAATCACGAGATTTTTTCCCATCTTGGGCGTCAGGACTGACCCGTGCCCTTTTCTGTCCGGCCGCCGTGCAGCTGAGCCTGAGTGTATCGTGTGCTACATGCGCTGTCTCCACGGGCACACCTACGCAGTCTTTGCGGTGTCTTGTGAGACGCAGCGTGCTCAAGAAGCGACCACACTCCGTGAAGCCGTAATGCCACGCCAGATCTTCCGCAGTCTTGCCATCGTTGTTGCAAATGCTGTTGGGAGGAAATATGTTGTGTAAATGTATATGCAGGTTTATATTGGCAAGCAAGCATGAGATTTCAAGAGATGGAAAGGTGGCAACACCTACTCAAGTTGCGCATCACTGGCTATTAGAGCGCTGAGGCATTCTAGGCTTCCCGCTCGGGCTGCTTTGTGGACGGGCGTCTCCCCAGAGATGTCCTTCGGGCACAAAAAAAACGTATTCATGAGGTGTGTGGAGGTTTGGCACAGCATTCATTTTGTCGATGTAATAGCGGTTCTGCGTTAACATTCTAAAGTATGACCCGAGAATTCACCTGCTGGTTAGCGTCCGCTCCTGTCTGGAGAAGCCAGAGCAGACAAAAAGCCTGTCCACCGCAAGCAGCCAGATGCGCCGGAGACTGTCCCCAGCTATCCCCACCAGAGTTTACTGCGTAGCCGGCTTCGAATAAGTTGTCAGAACAGTCCATCTGCAGACACAGCGTGCACAGACGGCGTAAGTATGATGATAAGCTAATATTGTGGGCCTGTGTTTCAGATATATAATTATGCCCCGATCATGCTCTTACGAACCTAGGCAAATATTGCTTAAAAAACATAAACCGTGCATGATCAGGATGCGACTATGCACCAGTCATTAACTCCTGAGACTTCTTGCGCATATGAATTAGTCAACTTCCTAATAAAAAAATCTCTTTAATGGGACAGTCAACTAGCGGATTAGAACTGGGAAAAAATACGTCTAGCGAAATTTTTACTATTGGCTAAATGTAATAACGATAAGGCTACTTGTTAATATTTCTCATAATTTAACCAGAAATATTCAAGGCAAGTCAATTTAAACATTTCTTCATACCTGTGCATCTGAATCCAGGAGCATCATGGTGTAATTGAATCGCTTTCGCACAAACAAGATTTAAAGTATTTAAGTCTTAAAAGGCGTATTCCTAGAGATTAGTCTTCCCCTAACGACGCTTTCAGAAGGTCTGGTTGAAAAACAGATGCACATGTAGCCTAGATGTGTTCTGGATGACAGTTGGGCCTGGTATACCACGTGACTGGTCCTATTAGCCCAATAGACTTTGAGAGAGAATGCTGCTCTCAACACGTAATCGGGAGTGCGGCTTCCAACGGAGCTCAGAGCTGTGCGAAAGCTCACGTACGCACTGGCAGGGGCTGGGCTATGTCAATTTTCATAGGGACAAGGAGGTGGAGGAAGTGTTGGCGCTCTACTTTTAGCGTAGTTTATCTGGATGTTGATCACAAATCAGATTTAGAGGGACTTTATTTATTCTTTACAAACAACATGGCATGGTGTCATTTTGCCGTCTATAGAAATAACATACTTAATATTTTTACAGGCCGTAGGCGTTGTAGCTCGCCCTTCTCCTTTTCTGTGTAAAATAAGACAATGCTTTTAGTCAGAATCCAAGTAGAGACCTAATACATCTTAATTAGAAGAACTACCATGTTTTATTACATGCTGATCTCGTCATATTTCCTTCATTATATCACGTTGCCATGGTTCTCATTTGATTCTCAGTCATTGCTAAACATGTATTGTGAAGGGATACTTTGTTTAAGTTTGTCTAGTAAGAAAGAGAACTCTGTGGAGGTATTTTTATGCTTGTGGTCATGTCTCAATGAATAACAAATAGTATTTGGTCACAGTAGAAAATGCACAAACCAAGGGACAAGACCCTCATCTCTAACAACACTGATATCCAGTGAATCTCTAGAGCTGAGAAAATAGGTCATAAGAACAGTCGGTATGTGTTTGTCCCTTACTGGTTATTATATTCCAGTTGCACTAGCTCTTTTGGCACTCATTCCCCTCTGTTTCACAACACTAAACGTGTCCACTGGCATGCAGAGGGCAAAATGTTCTCAATGCCCATGATCCCTGTAGCTGCACACTGCTCACGCAAAAGGCACCTGTCTTGTCATGTATGAGTCCAACTTACAGTCATAAATGCAGATTAATAAATGCTAGTGGACTGTATGACACATTTATACAACAAATGAGGTGTCTGGCTTTTAGACATGACATTTTTTCCACATTCTGATGTTGGTAGACTCTTTGGGGAAGAACAAACAAATATGAAAACGTACATAGAACAGTAGTATTTCATTTGGAATTTATTTCATACAAATACAGAATGCTAACTTGTTTGTTAAAAATAAATATCTGTCCCTATATTACCATCAATACCATTACTTTCACAGTATAGAATTGCACAATGATACATGAGACTTGATGAGACTTTGTGTCCAGAATGTAACAATTATTTTCTTTTGCAAACAACCACTCAGAATTAAATAGTGTTCCCCCAAGAAGGTCTCATCCAACCGTCACAAAATCCCTTTAAAATGAAACAATACACTGAACAAATATTATAGCTTATCCATGCGCATACAAAAGCACAAGTTAAAAAGAGACAAAAAAGAAAAAGAAACAGTAGGATCTACTTCCAAGAATGAGAAAAAGAAAAGTCACAACATTTAAAGCTTAGATCAAATCATGTTTCCAAACTGTTCCAAACAACATTTCCCACCACTCAGAAACAGTGGATCACGCATGGGGGAGTACGGAGTAAGAAGAGTGCTGTATCTGGCCCAGAGCCAGGAAGCCAGACTAAACAAAGTGAACACCTGTGCAGGAAACCTGACCTGCGTGCTTGAGTCCATCCACCTCTGCATGACTGATAACATCCGCAGCCTTACAGCGGAGGGGGTGTGTGCTAAGGTTAGGGTGGGTTGGTATGCGATTGTGCGCAGTGACAGAGACCAAAAGAAAAACACAAAACAAACAGCTGATCGTGACAAGTCTGTGACTACTAGAGGTGTCTCATTGTTTTCTCTGTGAATAGTGAATCAGATCCCATCTGGTCCATTTCAAGAGACAACTCAGGGCAGAGCTCTCTTAGCAGCATTTCTAGAATGGTCTAGAAAGAAACACATAATGACACACAAACTTAGAAGTCCTCAGTTCTGGTCAAAAGTTGTTGATATACAAGCTCAATAGCCTCTGACTGGCCAGTTTGCTAATGAGAAGTGGACTGAAATCAAGGACTACATTTACTCTGTTGGCCAGCGAAAGAGATATATTTACGTATACAAATGTTTTATATATATATATATATATATATATATATATATATATATATATATATATTATTTCATTCTGATTCAGTGAGAATAGAGAACTGCATTATACAGTATTATAGAATTATGTCCTTATTACTCAGACGTCTCCCACAGATACATGATGGTATATCCCATGTTGCAAATACTGCAGTGCCATGAGTCGTCATAAGGTGGTGGTGTGGAACATTCCAAAACAACCAGTAAAAGCACTTCAAACCTTAACACAACATCAGAAATATATACTTTTAAACACTACACTGCTTCCTGACACAAATATGAATAATAATAACATAATCAATAACAAATCAATATAATAAAAAATAAACCCAATCCGAAATGGCCAACTACTAAAAATGTCTCTTAATTACAGTAATTTGGGTCTTTGCTGTTACTCCTGCCATTCCATTATAATATCTATAGCATTTTATATATATATATATATATATATATATATATATATATATATATATATATAATATCCACAAAACCTATACAACATAAATAATAGATAAAATAAAAATGGATAAATAAATACTAACTAAACTAAATGACTACTAAATAACTGCTTACATAAATAAGATGTCGGTTGGCACTGGCCTCCTGAAGGGCACTGAAGACACGGATGGCCCCAAACCGAGCATTCTGTTGCCCCACCAGGTTCTGTAGGGCATCTGAGCACACACCACAGACATGCTAAAACATGTGGCATTGTTTGGACAAATAGCAGACAGTAGCTATTCATGAATTTCATAATGACCTGGGCCAAGTTGTTGTAAACGATTTAATCTGGATCAAAGTGACCCGAATTTTGAAATCCCATGTTTTGCTATCTGGGATTAAGGCTGTAGTAATCCTGGACTCCACAAAGCAAAACATGAGATTTCCAAATCTGGATTATTTATTAAACCGTTTTGAAAAACTTGGCCCTGGTGACGGATGCATTATCAAATCTATGGAATTATATCTAGCATCTGTGCAAGCACAGAAAGCATTATTAATGGGTATGGAGTTTTGCTTATTCAAGCTTTTGAGTACATTTTTTTTGTCTGTGTGTGTGTGTGTCCTTGTGTGCCTCACTCAGGTTTTGTTTTAATAAGTGAGTGATAAATCTCTGACAAGAATTAGAAATTCAATCACCATAACACACACACACACACACACACACACACACGTCATCCGTCTGAAGTGAGCTTTGAATCATCCAGTGAAAGCTCAATTAACCTGTGGGGTTTGCTAAAGTAATGAGATTTCAGACCAGACACTAACTCTGCTTCTGTGCTAAGAGTCTGAGCACTTCTTGCAGACATGAACTGAGTCAACTAAATATTCCCTAAGAATATGCGTGTTTGTGTATGACCTTTTTCTAAAGCACTTCACTCATTAGTCTTGTTAAAAAAAAAAAAGCACACACACCTTTCAGGCACTTGCTACATTACAGTGATTAAGGGGTTCTTTTGCATGCCAAATAGGCTCTCTGCAGTATGTTTCCACATACCTGGAACGCTTTCTAGAAGTTTCCTCTGAGCTTGCTCCCTGGTCTCCTGCCTCTGTAATGCCGTCCTCTCATTATTGAGGATGGCACGTGTTCCGTCAGGCCAAAAGGTGTCTCGAAATATGCCAAGGTAGTAGGCCATCATTGGTTCCCCAAAGATCCAGTTCACAGTGTCTCGGATCTGCCTATAATTTCAATCACAGAACAAATATGGTTTGAGGCAACACACAAGTGCATAAGACTTGAAGTAAGTATAAGTGACAATATGTTATGTTCATCAGTGACTGATGAAGGTGATGGTTTTGTACTGCCACTCCAACCACCCCCCGCCCCCAAGACCAAGTGATAGGTCTATCGATACCTCTTATAAATTGACATTTTTGCCATTTGCAATAATTGTGTGAAAGTAGTGGTGACAACATAGGCTTTGTAGTGACATTAACAACAAGCAAACACTCCGGTATGATTGGTCATTTCATTGTCCTATGTTTATCACTCGAAACACCTATTAGTCAGCACTGTATGGGTGTGTGTGTGCTTGTGCAGTTTTTCTATAGATGAGGCCGTTTTCCAACATGTCAGTTAACTGCAGTGCATTATTGCCCTAGCTGATGAAATTGTATGTGGATGGGACAAAGGGATGGTAGGGGTGCTGTGGATGGCCTGATACAGACATGCTGAGAGAGGGACTCCAGAGATGAACAGTGAAAAGGCTGTGTGTAAAACGGAGAAAACTCACTTGTTTATGGTGCGTCCGAATGTGACCTGGACCAGCGAGATCAGAGTCTTCCGCACCCATTTAAACACTACAGAAAGCAGCCAGGTGCGCACACACACACACACACACACACACACACACACACACACAGTTATCCACAACATAGCAAGTATAGATCAAATACACTATAACCCTGCATAGAGCATATACTAAAACCCTACAGAACCATCATTGTCAGTGCTGCTATGTTCTTTAATAGGGTGCTAAAGGGAACCATGAGATCACATGACTGTATACACAGGCTACTTACTGCCCCGGAGTTCAAAGATTTCTCCGATGAGCATGAAGAAGGGCTCAGCCAGCAGATCCCTCCTGCACTCCACCTCCTCCCCATAGTCTGACAGGTCACTGTCATCATCAGCATCATCCTAACAGGCCACAAGCACTGAGTAAGAGTGTGTGTGTGTGTGTGTAAAGTATGAGTTTTAGATCAATGTATATCTCAGTATTTTGTTTGAGTACAGTTCAGTAGTAAGAAAGATGTTTGGTGTGTATGATTCTGTATCCTTCAGGAACCAGTGAGTATAAGTGTGTGTGTGTGTGTGTGTGTGTGCATGCGTACATGCGTCACCTCCTGATGCGAGAAGAAGTCTCCAGGTAGTCTCTCGAGTAGTGCGGCGAGGGTGAAGTTAGACTTCTTGTGTGTATACATCACCTTCAGATGCTCAGGGGACGGGCTCAGGAACAGATACAGGGCCTCACTTTGACACAGACACTCATCAGAAAGCATTTTCTACACACATACACACACACATAGAGAACATGACGTGTTAAATGCACTCATTAAACACAATAATACAGTCATTTTGACTAGGGTTATGCATGTACTGATACCTGCAGGAAGTTGTTGAGCTGGTTCTTAGATTTCTCCAGGAATTTGTGGTCTATAGACTTAAATGGGAGCTTACTGACTGAGGGAAGCTGCACCTTTTTCAGCATTGGAAAGCACTGTCAACAGAGAAGAAGCAGAGTAAAAGGCAATATTATATAATATGCACACATACACACACAGAGCTGTATACATATACAGTTATTTTACAGCAGGTATATGGTGTAAAATTATGACTTGGTATCTTGTCAACCTGTTTTATCATTTCTTTTAATCATCAGAACATATCATAAAACAAATAAAATCAAGAGAACATACTGCAGAGCATAGCATCTGACATTTAAAACAAAGCCTCTGTGAGAGGGAGAGAGAAAGAGAGATTTTGGAAGGTGAAGGCAACAGTGGTCCCAGTGGTGGTGAGAACAGTGAGGACTATGACTCCCAAATTGCGCGAGTGGCTCCAGCACATCTGAGACCTCCACTCAGAAGAATGTAGTCCTAGGAATAGTTCAGATACTGAACTGGACCCTGAAGCTCCTAGGCCTCTAGTAAACTCTAGAAGACCTGGGCTTGGAGGATGAATGACCGCCTACATATGAATGACTGTCTATGCTGCACACACACATATACAGAACATACACAAAAATATGCTGCATACCTCTGTGAGTTTCCTGTGTAGTGCCTGAAACTCGCTGAGCTTGCGTGACACGGCCCAGCGGCTGTGCGTGGACTCATCCGTATCTGGCAAACTCACACAGATGTAGAAACATGCTGTCTGCTCACTGTTCTCCTCTATAGCCTAAAGAGAGAGAGAGAGAGAGAGAATGGATGAAAGCACAGAACATATGGACTGTAGCCCTAAACACTAACACCAAGCATGTCCCCACTACACACACACCTACCTCTCCACCAGTAACTGTTGCTCTCCACATGCCCAGATTGGTGCACCACCAATCAGTGCGCGAGATGTGTGTCTGGAGGTCAGAATGCTCCTTCTCCATGGTGCTGATCTCATCTATTAGTTTACACACAATCTACACACAAACACACACACACTTAATGCACGACATACAGAGATACCTTTTGGAATTTTTACTATAGTCAATGCGAGACTGAAGAGTGAAACACAAGCGTGCCTTTTTGTTGGGTTTGGGTGAGTTCTGGATGGAGCCCAGAGCCTGGCGCTTGTAGTCCAGCCGGTCGGTGAGATGGCGCAGGCGCATGGCAGCATGGCTCACCTGATCGTTAATGCCCACACTGCCTTCGTCCAGCGATGTGTTGCTACCTGATATGGACTAGGAAAAATGTCAGGACACATGACAAAAAAAGAGATAGAACGGAAATAAACAAACATAAACAGAGAGAGAGAGAGGACAATACAGTTGGGTTAGACAGGTGTATTCTTTGATAGGAATAGATTTTGTATCGCTTAACTGAGTAGTTACAGGAATAGCAAATGGATCAATACTTCCAGGCCTTCAATAGCAGCTTAATTTAGCTAATGGAATGTTTACCCCATCTTGGAACTCGTTTGGATTGAGTTCAAAGCAAGTTGGGATTATATTTCTCCATTTGTCTCCAATTATTTAAGTCAATCCAATTCAATTTAATTTTATTTATATAGCACCTTCTTCATGTCTGGGGCCACCTGTCCTTACACCAATCAAATTAAGGGACTTCAGAGAATTACCAATAGTTCAAGTGCCTATGTGAACAATTCATTTTCTTTGCCCACTCCTCTGTTCTATTTCTGCCTATGTAAGGATTTCAGTAGCACATTCAACAATCAAGATGATTTATCTGATCGCTTCATGATAAAACAAATGTTTGACACAAGATTGACATGTGCATGACGTTTGACATCTAAAAGTCATGCATACTGTCCATTAGCACACACTCCATGGATGACCAGCGTCTGTGAGCGATCGCTGATCTAACTGACATCTCTCTGGTCCCTCACCACATCCTCCTTCTCCTCAGGCGGCGGCGCGGGCGTGTTGCTGCAGCTGCGGCGTTTCTGTCGACGAATGAGGCGCTCGTACAGGTCGCTCACCAGGAAGGAGGGGTAGTAGCGCTCCCTCATGTCCTCGTAGACCTCCGCCTGTAGGCGCACAAACACCTCCGTGCCCTTGTCTCCCACCAGTGTCTGCTGGATCTCCCTCAGCAGGGCTCGTTCCACTGGGATCTCCCTGCTCGCCACAAAGTAGTTCTGGTAGATCTCCCCCACTAGGTAGGGCACCTCGTTCTAAATCCAGATGAACAGTCAGACACACACAAATGAAAACCTAAACCAAATGCACCAAAAAACATTAATACACTGATGCACATACAGACAGGTTGCGTCATCCTCAGACCCTGACTGAAACAAAAAATGGCTATAGCAGCACTGTTAAACTAGTTTCAGATTCAGCCGTTTTTTCCCAAGATGCAAAGACTCATTCCCTTTTATTGGTTGATATCAGGGTCTTCACCAGCTCCCAAATTTAATAACGGCTCCCAACCGCCACTGCTACAGGAAGAGGCATTACTAGTCACTCTACTTAATCAGGCACACTGAATTGGGAAGGTCACAGATGTTCTCCTGTAGTTGCTCATTCAGCCCTCTACCTTACTGGCAGTCTTGAGGGTCTCCACCAGCTCCCAGAAGCTAATAAAGGCACCCTTGTCCACTCGTGCCATGTAGACCCGGAAGTACTCACGATACACTGTGGTGGACATGATCTCCTCAAATTGCAGGATCTGGAGACAAGCAAGGGCCAGTATTAGTACATGCATGTACGCGCACACACACACACACACACAGACACACACAACAATTCAATCTAAGCTATTTTTAAGTTGTGGACAGGAGGTAACGAATAGGACATTAGTGGACTTAAAACTCCTGCTAACCCTCCAGTTAAGATTAGGTTGCTTGCATGTCAAATTTACTTAGGAGGTATGTTCAGACAGCCCTCGATCTCAAGATCTTGTAATTTTCCAACAGTGGCCATCTTGACACTCTCTCAGTACCACACTTGGCTCTGTGATGGCAGACTTTGTGTTACCCAGACCTCAGACTAAGATTCTAGAGCAGGTAGTGAGGAGAGTGGTCACGCTTACGCGCCTTGTTTGACGTAATACCAGCAAAGTATTAACGGTGCATGCGAAATACCGACGGGCCAGTTCTGATAGACATTAGATGTCATCTGAGGGGCCAGATAGAATTACAATCACGGGCCTTGAGTTTGACAGGTCCTATGGCTTTAAACCAATCTAATCTTTCCCTGGAGCCTGGGGCTGAGGCCCTCCTGCCGCTCTTTGCTGGAAGTGTATCTGTGCTCATGTTGGGGCCCAGTGTCCAGCCACCATTACCGCTCTCACCCTGGGAGTGAGAACCACTTCGTTCCCATCAGCAACCCCGTCGTCCTGCTGCTCATAATTGGGGCCCCCCAGGAGCCAAATGCGCTTCTCACACTGCCTCTTGGCCACGGTCAGCTGGTTGATGTAGCGCTTCATGTTCCGTGCCCGCAACAGGTCTGTCTTCATGGCCTTATCCTTACCTTTGTTCTCTGTAGGTGAGAGAAAGATGTAAATGAAACCCCCCAAAAACTATTTTAAATGAAAATGAAGAGTGACAACACAGATGGGAGAAAGAAACACAAAAATGTTCTATTCATGTCCTCATGAAAATCATCTGTTCATCATCAAATCATCAAATGTTCTATTCATGTCCTCATGAAAATCATCTGTTCATCATCAAATCATCAAATGTTCTATTCATGTCCTCATGAAAATCATCTGTTCATCATCAAATCATCAAATGTTCTATTCATGTCCTCATGATAATTCAGCAAATAAGCTGATGCCACTAACTGTACCCAGCACTGCATGTCTAATATCGGATACTAGGCAATCAAGCTGGGAGATGATTCTTTCTGTGTCGTGCACAGATACACAGAGAGAGACAGAGAGAGAGAGAAGGAAAGAAAGAAAGATCTTTGATTCCCTCGTCTTTGTTACAGAGACTGCTTCATCTTTCATTTGGTTTAATTGTGGCTGACAGAGCCATTTCCCCTGTGACAGGGAGCAGAGCAGAAGCCCATGGCCTATTGAGTAGGGAGGAGCCACTGTCTCCATGCTGCCATCACCCCTGCTGCTTCCACTGGCATCTTAAATCCATGTAAAATTTAGACTTTTTAAGACCCCATGGACAACCTGTCTACACTTCATCTCACACTTACAGCCCTCTGTCACTGGAATGAATCACACATCACACAACACAAACACCAACATTCTTATTTACACAGCGCTCCAGCACAAAGATTGGGACTAAATTATGAATCTGTGTACCTTTGTGCTTCTTCATTTGGGGCAGACTGTTCAGTGTGGTGGCCTGGATGATCTCCACCACTATCTGGTACCTGAGGGTGACAGAAATGCACAACAGATTGAATCCTTGAGTCGATCTTCACAGGGAGGCTACGCTGGTTGTACTATTGAAATCTTGCATTTGCACTGGGTATGCTGCAACAATTCAGGATCACTATAATCAATAAAACTTTGCTACACCAAATGTGACAGCACCGTGCACAGTGGGAAAAAAACAATCCTCTAAAACTACTTTAATGCAAAGTGAACGTAACACTCACAGTTATGCCTCCAGAGTTGCCCCACCTTAAGATACACAAAAAGACTAACCTTTATTTAACCTCCTAATATCCATCCAGTCAGGACATGCTCTGCACCCTAACAAAGCTCCTGAGAGGTATTTAACATGTGATGAGATGACTTGTTTTTTGTTTCAGGAGCTCGGAGTTCATAAACAAACTCTTTGAGAGTCTGTGTGTGTGTGTGTGTGTGTGTGTGTGGAGGAGCAGAGGTGCAGTTCCTCTGGGAGGTGCTCCCCATAGAGGCCTGCCATCGTCATGGTGAAAGGCCCCCTTCCTATTCTCATGCAAGTTTGGCTAACAGCGACCAAACTCAGGTTTCGAAGTGACACTCCTCTTTCTCTCCGGCTTTGTTGCTCCCTCCGACATGAGGATTTCTTTTTGCCACTGGCGTCGGGGAGGATACGCCTATTAAAAACGTCTGTGACGAATTGTGATTTCAGGCGGCGCGACGCAGGCTAATCCTCTGTGCTTATAAATCCCAAGGCTTGGGAGCTCCACCCCCTCCACCCAAACACTCCATCCCCCTCCACCTCCCTTGCATTGAAACTGCCATGTCAATTGGGTTTACTTTTTAATACCTTGTCTAATACCTTGTTTTAATTCTATGTTGTTATTCATGATTTTCTCTCAGGTTCTCTTTCTGCCACTAGTTTTGATGAAGTGAGTGGTAATTTGATATATCTAACTATGAGATTGTTACCAAACACTTAAACACTAAAATTTGTGTTTTCCATGGGTATATCGTAGCACCTTTTTAATTGTAGTGTTCATATTTCACAGTGGTTGTCACCATGAACCTGCAGAAATTCCTGCTGTCACAATGAATCTGCAGACATTCCTTTTCATCTTCTTGCTGAGACTTCTTGCACATCTTCTATTTGTTAATTTTCTTTGTGCTGCTGGTCATTCTGCATCCTGCATGCACCACAAAGGCAATGTTTGGACAGAAATCCTGAGACCCAAAATCAGCTTCTGTGCGGCTGAACTGCAGACAAACAACCAGACAGCAGGTGGGGCTAGAATCCTTCCCTGATGGCTAAGCCTACTAGACCTTAACCAACACTCCACTGCGAGGTTTATCTTGTTCCGTTTCCTGCTCTGTAGTTACACTAACTGCTAACAGAGGAGCAGTGTTAAAGCAACAGTCCTTACTTTTGACAAGCAAGAGAACTAGTGTCATTACTCTCATCTTTGCACATCTAAATCCATGCAGGTCAAAAATCCATCTTCTAAATCCATCATGTAATTTCTGAGAGCTACTGTAATAAATCACACAGGCCCAACATACTCACTGGACAAATGAATATGAGGGAAGTCAGAGATGTGTTTTGCTTGGGTAATAAGCTTGAATGCTTGTAACTGGTGAGGAATTAAATTTTGGTTAAATCCAAGCTTGATTCACTTATGGCCTGGCTCTGCTTGCAGGGCCATGAGACTGGGAACAGGCTGGCTGTAAGTAGCTAGTGAGTACAGCTCTTTCACATTATTCTTAACAGCCCTTGGAAGTCCTGCTGAAGCACTGTTGTAATGCACAAGGCAACTCAGACACACACTGAACACAATTTCCTGCTGACGGCTGAGCCACAGACTGCAGCAAGAGGCAGGGAGAAACTGTTTGGCTTTTAATCTCTGGGCTTTAATCAGTGAAAGTGCCTCCCATGCTAATGGTGATGAATCATGCTGGCATGGGCAGGTCTTTGGGGAGGATGACAGCCTTCCTCAAAAAACACATTCTAAAACGGACAGTTCCAGTCCTTGATTATGATTGGTTGAACCACGTTCTATGCCATTTCCCGATACAGCATGGTTGAGACCGCTATACTAATGTGCTTAGAAAGCATAATGGTCAACTTGATACAGACCACTCTGTGGAATAATGGCTATTTGTAGATGACATTTCATTACTGTTTGTTCATTTTGTAACGATTTTCACGGTATATGTGCCATTTTAGAAAAGCAATAATCCACTTTGAGTCCATTCTATATTGTGAATATAGCACAGCTGAGAGAATTTAACAACACACCACTTTGTGTCGTGCGTAACAACACCCCTCAGCTGTGCTATATTCACAGCATAGAATGGCCTCAAGGGGATTATTGCTTAAATATACCATGGACCAGTCTCACAAACAGGGAAAGCTGGGTGACCAGTCCCATTGTTCAAAGTGAAGCTGGACACACACTGTGTGTTCCTTTTTTTCAGTCAATACAAAATGGTAATTCTGCATCCTGATGTATTTTCTATACTCATATTGTACATTCAAACATTCACCCTGCAAGGCATCCAACAAAAATTTACTCTAAATCTCATAAATCTCCAGCCCAGAACCTTCACTGTGACATCTTCTAATTAACCAACATAAGTTCAAGACAAAAGCTCAAGCAGATTATAAAATTTGTCTGATCAATTAATTCAAAAATCATGTCAAAATTGCAGTGTCTGTTCAGCTTATGGAAGCAGAACAGACCAGTGGTACTGTGTGTCAGCACAGCAACCTTACAGGTGCTTGTGTGTGTGTGTGTGTGTCTGTGTGTGTGTCTGTGTGTGTGGTGGGTGAGATAGCGTCACCTGAGCTGCTGCAGGAAGTCAACGTCGGAGCTGCTGCTGATGAGCTTGATGAACTCCTCATAGGAGGGCGCATAGGTGTAGGCCTTACGGTGATGCTCCATCACCTGCTCACGCTGCTCCAGTTGGTTCAGCAGTGTCCGGTTTATGTAGTCTGGGTCACTAAACACCTCTACCAGGGGCCACAGCACTGACACACGCACACACACACACACGCACACACAAACCTAATAGGTAAATGGATCAGACTAAATGGAGCTTTACAATATGAGCAATACCACCAATTTAAATCCAGGGATGCCAATTCAAGAAATAAGGTCATCTGTGTCAAATGTTAAACTACTGGCAGTAGACTGACAGTCTGGTGGTATTGCAGGATGAGCAGTCATCTTCTTCTTTCTGCTCACTGCAAAACAATCATACTATAATCCTCTCTGGTGTTGACATATAGCGGAAATTAAACCCGATGGAGGGATCCGTGCCTTGTGAGGGGTGTGTGAATATGTTAGTAAGCAAAAACACGCTCTGCATCTGGGTTGCAGCGATCTGACCGTCTGCATCTGTGGCAGAGTCAATCAGGGGGGTGGGGTGAGGGTTGTGGGGGGGTGTCAGGTGAAGCAGTATCCATGGGATGAGACACTAATTCCTTGGCAGGGGAGGCTCCTCTGGTGAGACACACTCTGGAATCTAATTACACCTGTCTGACCTGAGATGTCTGAGACCGGGCCACCCTCATCAATCCCAGACATCTCACCTGTCAATCACTGACGCAGACTGGTTAACTCAATATAGTCTCCCTTTCTTCAATCTTTCAATTCCTCCCTCTGCGTCTGTCTCACACCTCTTTAGGGCCGTTCACACCAGGAACGATAACTATAAAGAGAATGTGTAATGTAAAAATATTTCCATCCACACTGATCAGCAATAACGATCCTCATGTGAATGGACGTAATGTCTAAAAATCCATGGTTTCTGATTAGCTGTCAGCCTTTTATCGGTCCCAAAAATCGCTCCAAAAGCAATTCCAACAATGTAGTTGCACATCATGTCGTGTCTGTCTTTTTCTTAATCTGCATGTGTCTGGGTTGCTGTCTTGTAGGACTTTCCTTTAATCTCCATGAAATTCACACTCTTAATCACTTCCTCTGATTAAACGAGGGACCAGGAAATTGCTGTGCAGAATTACACCACCCCCTAATCATTCCAGCTGAATAGCAGTCATTAGTGTGGCCACTGAGCTGCTGATTGCCACCTCTCTCCAGCAGCACCCTCCTGCTCGCAAGGACATTTGTGGTTTATCAGGATCTGAGTCATGACTCTTGATACCCTGAACTCTGGCGCCCTCAGAAAGCACCATCACAGCATACAGCTGCACTTGCTACCGTCACCAGAAAAGGCAAGAATCTGATGCAGCAATATAATATGTGATTACTGGTGTGGCTGTATGGTTGCTATTGATCCTAATTGTCAATAACATGGAGGTCCAACATAACCGTCTTATAAGTCAGGTGTTGCATTGTTGCCCAAGCTCACCTTTGACAGCGATGACCTCAGAGAGCACCAAACGCAGTGTGGGGGAGCGGGCGTGGCGTGCAGGCAGCAAGCTGAGCAGCAGCAGACGGGCACAGCAGCGCAGGAAGCGCATCTCCTCCTTCTGGCTACGCAGACATGGGTGCAGGGCAAAGGCTCTGGGCATCTCCTCCAGACTGGGAAAGGAGGGGTGGGTGAGGGAGGGGAGGTGATAGGGTGGCAGAGGGGAAAAGGAAATAAGAGGGAAACAAGAAGGGAACAAGAGGACTAGCTGTAAAAGCACCTGTTGTATTTACATTCCCATGTAGGGAGTGTATGGTTGTGGCATAGACGGTTGATAAGTGTTCTTTGGTTGCAAGAAGCTGCTGGGATTACAGCATTGTGCTCGGTAAATCTACAGTGCAACTCTCCATGTTATCTAACTTTTTGCCTTTTCTTCCTTCCTGGAGACAGTTTCTCATTTCATTTGTGGTTGAAAAAAAAAACACATTTAATCATCTCTGGAAAGCAGAGCTTTCTAAAGCATAAACACTAAAGCCTTTACTAATGCAAACAGGTTACCAGACTAATGTTTCAACAGTAATAGCTGCACATTTAATCTGTGCCCTTGTCTTTTTATAGTTTGCTGTCCTTTTGCATGGGAAGCAATCGGAAGATGTATGGAGTCCAGTGTCCTATATCAACACTGTAAACTTTTA
Source organism: Tenualosa thibaudeaui (assembly GCA_027481765.1). Classification (NCBI taxonomy): domain Eukaryota; kingdom Metazoa; phylum Chordata; class Actinopteri; order Clupeiformes; family Clupeidae; genus Tenualosa; species Tenualosa thibaudeaui. The sequence continues at coordinate 9,062,477 of JAIFZK010000017.1, read as the reverse complement.
CAGTACACTTTTAAATCACCCCTCACTTGTGCTGTCACAGTCTGTGCTTGGTTTCCTGGATCACAAGGCTTCCTGACAACACAAAGCAACCTTTTTAAGAACTGAAACGACATTACTTTATATAGTGTTTCACAGGCACGGGTACTTTGCTTGTGGTGAAAATGGGTGACCTCCCAGTCACATCACTTACATGCAAATTTGTCCATAGTGATTTTCCAACATATCCTTCTCCCTAAACCACGCATCACATACAGCTGACACCAAAGACCACGCTACGATGTCACATTCTTTTATGACACCTTTTGCTGCCTATGCATGCGCAGAAAAAAAAAGTTGCACTGCTATGTAACCTGCGACTGCCCTCAGTGGCTAGCAAGCTAGGTTATGTAGCCATAACAGGAGAAAAGCATAAAGAATGCTACCTTGCAGTTTAGCTGATGCTTGCATTTTAGCCATAAACACATTACCATAAACAATAAAAAAAACTTTTCAAGAATGTTTGATAGTGACTTGCAAATGACACTAAAATTGTCAGCCCTAATTTGTTTCGTTGTGAAAGAAAGAAGAAGTCTGAGGAAAAAATGCTGATGGCATTAGATCCATGCCTTCGGGCAAAATGCTAGGCCTACTTATTGTATGTTTTATAAAATATTTGATGACCTTGTGTTTTTCAACAAGAAGGCATGAAAGCAAAGCTTTTCCTAATGGCGTTGATGTCATTTCAACATTGAACCGGCCAATAATGAGTTGAAAGAGATCCGTTGGTGGTGGCAGAGCAGCACACATTGGCCCGATTTGAGCTACAGACACTCATCAACCAACCAGACACTATCAAATGTCCGGCAATCAACTGTATGTGCAGCAGCCTTAATTGCCACCTATGGAGCCCCACCTGGTGCTGGCTGCTCTGAGGTCACAGAGGTGGGTGTGAAGGGTCTTGACTGTGCCATTGCACACCAGGTCAACCACATCTATATCTGCCAGGCGCCCTCTCAGCTGCTTGATCACCTCCCAGAAGTCATCGGACAACATCTGGTACAGCTGGCCCTCATCACGACTCAGATGGCAATACCATGACTGCACATAGTCCCTGTAGCTGTAGTCAAACACTGAGAGAGGAGGGAACAAAAGGATGAATGGTGTCATATAAGAGAGATATACACACATCACTGAATGGGTCACCATTAGCAGTCTTTTTAACAAATATGTTTTTCATGGCCTGAAAATGGATTTGTGTTGTGTTGTCATGTTAGTGCTAGGGTTAAAATGAAAAGAGGCTAGGCTCATAGTGATACTGGCTAATGCCTGACCGTTTTAAGTTATCACCCTCTAATTTTCTCCATCACGATTTTTTGCTTAGTCCATTTCATAGAGTGGATTTGCAAACGCTCTGCCCAGGCTTGTGGGCTAACTGAATTAGAGCTGAAGCTTGGAGAGTTTTCAACTCACTCCATATAAAGGATATCATCAGAGAGGGGCATTTCACCAAAAACATGCCGAGTAAGCTACCCACTATAACCAGAGAGAGCAAAGAGAAAATGGATTCTAATGATTTAAATGATTACAACCTAAGTTTAACTTAATATTTACATCTCTGTGAAGGCATTCCTCCAAAACAACATTTCTGATCTTGTTAAATACTTTGTAGAAATTTAATTTGAGAGTGTTGCCCATAACTCTGATCATTCAGAGTTACCACTTAATCAGAGAAGCATGGCATCTTTGCTAATTTCTTAGGCTGCGCTTCATGCTCAATCTTTTCATCAACCTCTGCACTTTGAACACACATGAGTCACTGGCAAGGGCATTTTGCTACTTGTCCTCTTGTTATCCCCACCAAAGACAGCCCAGACAGTCCAGGTTAAAGGGATCCCTGGCTTGTAAGACATGTTCACCTTATAAGGTATAATGGCTACATACACAAGATTTAAAAACACTCAAAATGTTTTTGATTCCATATTCCATGAGCCATAATTCCTGATAACCACCTATAGACTGACTACCATGTAATGTAAAAGTGCGATAATACTCTATTATGAACCTTAGCTAAAACCATAGGCAACTTATAGTCTGTCATGGTTACTACTGATTGTAATTTTTCTCCATGACCCCTGGCAGTTGGGTTAGCCCCTTGAGTCGTGGATCTGCCCAAGGTTTCTTCCTAGATTAACTGAACATAAGGGTTTTTCCTTGCCCCTGTTGCTCTTGGGTGCTCCTTCTGTGAAGCGCCACGAGACAATACTATTATAAAAGGCGCTGTATAAATAAAACTGAATTTAATTGAATTTTTGGTTTTATTAAAAGTTTATAAAATCATTTCACTCTTCACTTTATACAACAATGGCAGTTTATATCACCTGGTTGAATGTAATCGAGGCCCAATCAAGGGGCAGCAATCAAGACACCATCAATATCAATCAGGTGATGTCCCTTTTTACCCATTGAGAAGTGAACACTATGGCAGATTACAAGCTCTGCAAATGCAGTTTTAATAAAAAAGAAAGCATTTTAGGATCACTGTGGATTAATTAGAGCAATATTTATTTGTTGCTATAGTTATTGTTCTTGGTGTGAACAGCCCTTAAATCTCTCTACTAACACTTTGTCAACCAAAATCTGAACCTGTGACATCTCAGCTGAATCACAAACAGTGCTAATACTTGTTGAGGGTACACTGCCGACACACATCACTTCAACAGACAGTTTGAAACAGCTTGAGTCTGCTGAACAGCCCACATCATAAGACAATTAAACAAATGGCAGGTTTTGTTTCTCTGGGTAGGCTTACACACATTGCTGATACTCACAATATTAACATAATATAATGTAATATAAAGTAATGCTATAATAGCTGGAGCGGCCAGAGGCAGACCTGATTCAATTTTGAATGTAATGTAACACTACCTAATAATAACACAAGAGAACACTAGCACAGAGATACAGCACAGATTAATCTTCCTACCCTGTGAAAACACAACAAAGAAAAGGAGGTGTGCGATGTCACTGCCATCTGACTGCACAATCTGGTAGAATTCAGCTAAGCAACCTTTCAATCAGGGCTGATTATTAAAACCACTGTGAGAACAATTTAACCTGTACCCTGGCCCCTATGCTCAATGATGAATGTATATGTTCCATTAATCTGTTTTTATTCTATTTTCTACACTAGGCAGGTAGGTCTGCACAAAAAATGCAAAAAATCTGTCTGTCAAAAATCAAAAGGTTCTGCAGGATGGTTTCAGTCCAAAGTAAAATCACTCAGGGATGGCAAGAACAACAAAATCAGTAGTGTATGTGTCACATAGGCCTATTGCCAATTGTTGTGGCTTTTAACACTGGAAAAGAAAGGTTACTGGCAGCTTACACTAACCTTCTTTAAGCACCTTGTCCACATTGTGCGACACCACTACTCGTCTCATCTGTGTTGATTCAGATGGTGGCACAGAGGAGCCATTCTGACAAAAAATAATCAGGACTCAGTTCATGAAACAGGACAACAAGAATCTACCCTTAAACTTCCCACCCCGCACAAGCAGAAACCAGCACGTTTTAGGACCATTATCTGGTATTTAACAATTAACTCCTCTTTAAGTCAGTTAAGACAGCTGATGAAAGGAATATGAATGTGAACCAATCACGAAACTAGTGTTTCAAAAATAACCTACAACACAAGGATGAACCAGCAATCAACGTTATAATAAAGAGATGCGAGTATAAAGTCACAGACCAATTTAATAGGCAAAAGGGCGTAAAATCAGGTTGCTGACTAATGACCGCTAGGAGCAAATTTGCTCACTCCACAGATAGATTACTTACCTGTGTTTTGTTAAAAACGTCCAACAGGTACGGTGTGTTTTTTGAGGTGTCAAAGGTTACGGACTTTGTGGGACTCTCCTGTGAGAGAAGCCCAAAGCATCCAAAGAAAAAGCAAAGCAAAACAAATGACACATACACAATAACTTGCAGACCTAATGCCGCCACGGTGAGCTCCCCACTGGCAAACTGAAACAACACAAACCCGACCAATACAATACCGACAGGCGAGATAAAACTTTGGAAAGTAACGTTACTTGGCTTAGAAGCATCTTTGAGATGATGTCTCTGTTTGTCGATACTACCGACGCCAACATGCATTCTGCTAGAAATAACATTTCCTTTGCCACTACCTGATGGATTCTCGCCACATGCATGCGACCAATGAAACGTTCCCTCTGTACCAGAAGATTAAGCTAAGTAGCGGAGGCACGGACAGGTTGTTTGTCTCGTTTGCTATGGTGACAACAAATTTAAAGTGAAACAGTTAATGAAAAGTTTCAATTCTTGTAATCACAACGTCATCAAACACAACATTAATAATCACTAAGTTATTCCACACAGGACAGATCCATATACCTAGCAGCTATCTAATTCTGAGAAGATAAAACCTGAGCCAACCAATGCCCCACTTCTGTAACGGTTGTAAATAAATCCATTCAGCAAAGAATGATCAATTATTCTATGTTAACGTTACAGTCATCCTTATCCCATGCTTCGCGTCTCTGTCATGCTTAAATCTGGCGTGGAGAGTGATAGTTGATACTAAACGCCTGCGCTAGACAGATGGATAATCGCACGGTTCAATTCCCGGAGTTTCCTGTCCGGTTTTAAACGCAGCCGATCGAGCGGACCGAGAGTAAACAAATCACCACTAAAGGGTACATTGGCGCAGGTCCGCATGAGGAGCGCTCGCCTGGACATGCCCTCAAAATCAAATGCAAATAATAAACTCTACCATTTGTAGCGAAAGGCTACCAAACTGTTTACCTTTTATTTCCTATCGATATTTTTTCCAAGATTTTTTAAAAGGGCTTTGTGACTACTGTGTTTTATAAGCGCTACGGAAATCAGTCTGTGCCGCGTGTCGGATAGAATTTGGGATGTATCATGGGAATGTATGTTCCTCTAATGTAAACTGTTACTGGAAAGCCTTTTCAATGTACTGGAGAGATGCTATACTTAAACCAAATTAAACAGTACCATCTGCTGGATTAAATGGGAAAGGCACATGCATCGTCGTATTTAGGAAGTGACGTTGCTTAGTTACAGTGGGCAGCTAACCTAGTAGTAGGTTTGCTAACTTCTGCTTGTCCACAACAGTTTGTGCTGTTCATCAAGATAAAGCTTATTTTTATTATTGGGGATATCGTTACGTCATAGCATTTCAGGTTCAAGTGGCACAACACGTGTACTCTCAAGCACTCCAGTAGTCGAGCATCATGGCGCCTTATTTCTGAAACGTGAATGACAGGTAATGTATGATGAGGTTGATTTTGTGTGCATGTTAGTCACACTATGGGCTAACGGTTAGCTGTGTAATTTGTGTTGCTTACCTAAATTCCTCACATGACGTTGATTGTGCATAATCAAGCTAATCAGTTGGTGTGTTAGAGAGCGAATGAACTGCTAACTCCGATAACGTAATGTGTTTCCAGGACCTGGTGTTTTTGGCAAACATGCAAGTTAATGTGTCAGTGCCTTGAAGGATGGAAGGCCAAGTTAGCATAGCTGATAGCTATTATAAGTGCTCAAACTAGCTGGTCTATTTGGATGCGTCAAGGTGATGGTTGATATAACGGTAGTATTTTGTTAGGATATCTTAAAGTAGTGTTGGTACTGCTAGCGATACATACAAGTAGCTTGTGAGTTAGCTAGTTAACACATTTCTGTTTTAACGTACTAACGTTAACAATTGACTAACGTTGCCATAATAAAGATGTAAAGTGGAGGCATTTTGGAGTTTTGAATAAGAGGGGCATTTCATTAAGCAATATCATTTCGTGATGACTTCAACAAGACCATACATAAAACGTTTATGAAATGTACACGACGGCTTTATGTTTTACTGCGAGGTGAATCAAATGGACAATTCTGAACTCATCTTTGTCCCCTTGCTGCGCAGGTATATTTTAAAGAAATGTACTGCCCGAAAGAACTGGAGGGAGAAGTTGACCATTCTTTTTTCGACAGTGACTGTGATGGTGAAGATGGTCTAACTCAAAACGGTGGAAACTCAGAGAGCAAGCAGCAAAGTCTTGACGATGATGTGGGGTTGGACAGTGGCGGGTCCTCAAATGAACATGTAATTAAAAAAAACAGAAGGAATGACAATAATTCCCAGATTGAGAATACATCTATTGACCCAAATGAGATCAAAAAGTCAGTGTTAGAAGTGGTGGAGCCAAATGGGGTGAAAGAAAAGGAGGCTGCTTCTCACTCGGAGAGCATCAGACAAAATGAACATAAGGATGGTCTAGCAAGAGATGTGATAAGGAATGATGTATCTTCACAGATGCCCTGTGAACTTTGGGCAGCAGATAATACAGATAATGATAAGAGTGATAAAACAGCAGTTGAGATGGAGAAAACATGTTTGGAAAAGGAAGACGAGATAAAGGACAGTGGGTCAGTTTTACTAAAAGCTAGAAAAGAGCAAGATGGCTTAAACATTGGTGGAGAGGACAGTAGTCAGGAGCAGATCCAGGGTAGGTCAATAGCTGACCCTGGAAGCCTGTGCTCCAGTGTGTCTTCACTAGCTTCGGGCCAGGACAGGGATCCAGGGGAAGATGAGTGTCAAACTTCAAGAAGCCCTTCTGAGGTGTCGGGGGTGTCCTCAGCAGAGGAGAGGGAGCTAGAAGACTATGATGACCTTGATGATGTTCTTGATGACCTTGATATCAATGCCAATGAGGATGGATACCAACGGAGTGATGAGTCAGGGGGCAGTGATGAGGACAGACCTCCAGAACCCCCACCACCCAGACATAAACCCCAGCCTTTGCAGGGCACACCAAGGAAGTCCTGCGGAAAATTCAGGAACCACAGCCCTAGGCCTTCCTCTTCATCAGAGCTGGAGAGTTCCTGCAGCAGCGATGCCGAGGGCTATGGCTCCTCCTCCTCCTGTGAACTCTCACCCCCCAGGAGAGCCCTGGCAGCCCTGGCAATGTCATCCCCCAGACGGAGACCACGGCTGGGCTCGGTGCCTGGCAAGGAGAGGGCCCATGGCCCAGAGAGACCCGCGCTGGAGTCAGAGGACACAGTGACTGACGTCACGCCACTCTCCACCCCTGACATGAGCCCTGCCCAGTCCTTCGATCTACCTGTGTTTGCAGTGAAAGCCGAGGAGCCAGGAGCAACAATAACAACAACAGCAGCAGTAGTGACAGAAGAAACTGGTGAAAAACCAAAGCGTCATGATGTTACCATTGACCTGAATGTGACTGGGGACAGCAACTCCAAAAGTGACGATTCAGAAGAAGGTGAGAGAATTTTTAAGATTACATAATTGTGAGCAGTCTCTTCAGGCATTCTCAGTCAGTTCTTATACAAATTTTATATATATTTTTATATATATATATATGTATAAAACCTTGTGTTGTCAACATCCGTTTATAAACCCCATTTGTATGTTCTGTAGTAGTATGTCTGTGTGCATGTGTGTGTATCCATTTTGAAACAGTTTCTCAAGAAATTGTATGATTTATTAGGCCTACAGATTTTTACTGATTCTTGCACCCTCCTCAGCTGAATGTTTCGTTATCTTTCCTTTTATCAACAGACCTTTTTGCCATAGAGACACAAGAAACCAGTGGTGTGAGCCTGAGTGTGAAGCTGGAAGACCCCATGGATAAACCCAGGAGCTCTGACCAGGAAGGTGAACAGAGAGGCCTGTGTTCAGTGCCTAGGTGCTCCTGAAGCAGAAATCATATTTATACTTGCCATTCCCACCTGGTACATGCATTCACATTTAGCCCTCTAGATGGTGCTGGTTTCCAGAGTCGTAAACACAAGCTGCATTCAGGTCTCATCTCTGTCTTTGGGATTGCTAGAAATCAGTAGCTCTATTGATATGACAATGGAAGACAGACACCATTTTTGTGGTGTTAGTAGTACTTACTGAATGCAGTTACATGATAGAGGGTCATATGCAATGCTTGGAAATTCACATAGAAGCAAAGTTTATTTAGAAACCATCTTTTCAATTGGCACCCTATAAATCTAGACGTGTCTGTGTATCTATGTGCAGAAAAATGTCTTTGTGGAACAGGTGTGTTGCTGTCCACTTTTTGTCTCTAAATTGCCCATCTGTCAGCAGAATCCTCCCAAGTGAGCTCGGCCCGTGACCGCAGCCTTCTCAGCCCCGGCAACTCACAGAGCGACCGTCCCAGCGGTCGGCAGCGCCGCAACTTCAGCTTCCGGAACGACGAGGTGTGGCGCATCGACCGTGAGAACCAACGTCTGCTGCGGGAGCTGTCGCGTCCCGGCCCGCGTTCACGCTCTGCCAGCACCAGCTCCGGATCGGCCCACACTGTGTCCAGCTGCAGCTCGCGCCGGGCCAGCGGCCCCCCACCACCCCCCCGCCTCTACCACAGTGCTATTAACCGACAGCGGGAGCAGAAACGCATTGAGAGGGAGAACCTGGTGAGTCTGATGGGCGGTTACTAACTTTCAGTGTCATTGTCATGACTTTCATCTCAGCATTGATGCTCCATTGCAAACCAAGTGGAGTATTAACAGACCATTATGAATGCAGTGGCCAGTAGATTTAGGCTACACTCCAGATTTAAAATGACCGGGTTTTGCTGGTGTTTGTGGTATATTATAAGCCCATGTGTGGGGTGAATGCGGAAGTAATTTTACAGCACACATATCTATTTCTATCTTCTGAATTTGTTCTGAACAAAAAATGTTATAGAGGTATTATTGTTCATTTTGATCACCATACAAAAGACTCATTCACAGAATCAAATCTGCAGTAAACCCAGAAGTTAGGCCTAGAACTTGGCATGTGGCTCCAGCAGTTGGTCCAGCTTCCAATGTCAGACGTGGTTTCCATTTACTGTTCAGCTTTTCAGGAAGGTGCTCACTCGCTCTCTCTCTTTCTCTCTCTCTCTCCCTCTCCCCCTCTCCCCCCCTTTCTCTCCCCCATTCCCTCTCCCTCTCCCTCCACCTCCACTCTGTGGCCTCTCCTATGACACTGATGTCAGTGATGACGACAGGCTCAGGGGAGAGGGTTCACACTGGCCCCTTGGGTCAGCTCCTGCTCCTCAGTGATTTAGGGGGTGCGGTTTTGACAGAGTGAAGGTCAGTGGATGGAGGTTGCGTATTTGCGCTGAGATTTCCTGTTTATTAGCATCATCATTATCGTTATGGAAATGAATTAATTGGTTGTTTTATTGTACGTTACAGATGCACTGGCTTACATACTGTTTGTGAATTAGTATGTGGTGGTCCATTGTAACTATTGAGTAGTGCACAGAATGTTCAGCCACTGCAGGTGCAACTGAATTGTGTGTTAGCTCCTGTGTCTCAGTTGGTAAGGCAGGTTACCAACAACAAAGAGCACAGTTTCCAAGGAAGCCCAGTGCTCTAATACAATCTGAACCGCTTAAGGCCTAAAGGAAACTGTTACAGTAGGTTCTGATTTGTCTTAGCTGTTGTACAGTACCTGGCTGTCTTTGGATCAGTGGAGTGCTTTGGTATGGGCGGTCAGTCAGTCGGTGGGGTGACTTGAGGCAGGCAAGCCGAGAGGGCAGCACCCAGAGCAGGGAAAGTGACAAGGAGTGAAAGTAGAGATGGCATCCAGAAAAGACGAACCACAGCAGGTGGAGAGGAGGGGTGAAAGGCTGGGCTTGAGTGGGCTGGGCTAGCCTTGGCCCTCTGGCCCTCAGCTAGTGGCTTGACATTACAAGTACTTCACCCTTACCCCATATGATGTTCAACAAGAGGAAATCAAGGACCACTTGTTTAATAACCAGTTAGATCAGATTGATATTACAGTTACCTCTTGGGTTTTGTCTGTAGTGCTGTGGCCTTTCTAGAATGCTGGAGTTCAACTGCCTCAGTAATTTTAGCATATACATATAATATAAATGCCTCAGCATTTAGTTGAGCTGCACTATAAATTAAAGTGTTACCCTAATTCTGAGTGTGTCTTATTGTGTGCTGTAGAGCCTGTTCTTGAAGTAAGAACACACTGTACCCTGTCTTTGGGGGGTTCATCTCACCCCCACCTATCTGACACGCACACACACACACACACACACACACACACACACACACACACACACACACACACACTCACTCACTCACTCCACTCTCTTGCTCTCTCTCATCTTCTCTCCTTCTCTATTCTTAGTCTTAAGGAGTAACCAAATCCTGCATGTGATCATTTTATTCCTCCGTTCACTCAGTCTGACCTCCACGTGACGCACATTTACTCAGAGCCCTGAGGACTGTCTGCTCCTCTCTCAAAACTCTCATTGGGAATACAGATTCAGAACTCCTATTCTGATTCTAAGGGGATCATGCTTGTGGTTGGTGACAATCTTGTGGCAAATGACAATCAACCACAATTGTTTATTTGCTTTGGACATTTAAAAATGCACCTATATGTTTGAAATCCCAGTACAGCCAAATCAGTGTTCATTCACAGTACGTGCCATTTTTTATTGCATAAGCTCAGCCTAACCCTTGGCTTGACTAGAGGGCATATGTGCCCCTTCACTGTTTTCCACTGTGTCCTCTGTTCTGCGCTTCTGCTTACTTAGGTGTTTCCACATGGCAGTCTCAGGCACCGCACGGAAGCATGGCTACTCCTGACCTTTTTGGTCTCTGGCCATTGGTTATTTTTACATGCCTATGGTTTTCAGTCACTTATGCTCAGTCCACAGCTTGTGGAATGCATTTACTTAGGACATTGATGGTTATTTTTAGTGCTTTTAATCGATTTTAAAAATTAATCTAATTAATCACAATTGATTAATTGACAAATGTAAGGTGATCACAGTTCAATGATCTCACATTTAAAGGTCCAGAATTTATTTTTCTGTGAAAGAGTGTCACACATGCCCCTGGTTAGCGCAGGCTTCAACAAAGTGGCGCTCCTTGGTTTCCTTCACACCCAACATGAAAGAGTGTAGAGTTTTGTTTTTTTTTAAACCCTGTCCCAAAAAATGTCCCATTTGATAGCATTTCATAGTATTTCAGCTTCTTTACAGGCCAAATTTTTCTCAACCATATATTTTATTACATGGCCCACCAAATGTGCAACATCTGGTGTTCAGACAGGACATTTCTGCACTTGCCATGGAGCCATATGGTAAGATGTGCAAAACTGAACCAAAAATCTGTCTTCCCTGAACCTGAAAGAGGTGTGATTTTTTTTTTATTATTTATTTTTATTTTTTTTTACTTTTTAAATTACGTCCAATTAAGTTGGATGATCTCTCGCTTCAGCCCTACATTCTACAGAGCATAAAACTTTATGAAACATGGTTGTATAAAATCATGTTGTACACAAAAATGTATAGAAGTTTGTTATTTAAGCGTATTGAGGAAGTTTGGAGATATTTTGGAGCGGGTGTAACTGGAAGAAGAACGAGAGAATTCGGTACGACATGGACCTAATGGTAAACTGGCAGCTTACACTAACTACATAGCACCATAAGCTCACTTTCAGTTTCATTTCCTACAGTACCATTCTATGTTGTACCAAATTCTCAGGTTCTTCTTCCTACCTACAGAACTTGGTAGGCTCGAACAATGGAAATACTCCCAATTATCACTTCAGTACTTTGCTGTTCTTCAGTGGTTTTGTAACGGCTATAAGATATAATGGAATCTTTACCTATAATTGGAGCTTAATGGGTATCAAATTAAAATTTTCAGGCAATGCAGTGTCAGATCATCTCATTCTTTTTATGGGATGATGTAGATGAAGATCATGCTAGAAATGACTTTCAGTTTCCCTAACGTGGATAGCAGCATGCCACTGCAGGCTAAGATGTCTATACCATAAACCTGGGGATCGATGCTGATCTGTGGTCATTTTCTGACCCTTCCCCATCTCTCTCTCTCACTCATTTCCTGTTGTTCTCTACTACCCTACTATCTGATTAAGGGTGAACCCCCCCCCCCCACCCCCAAAATAAATACATATGCTGTCCTTAACATTGCTGATGGTGTTTTGCCTGCAGGCATTCCTGAAGAGACTGGAGTCAGTGAAGCCCAGTAAAGGCATAACACGGGCAGAACAGCTGGCAGACTACCAGCGCCAAGCTAAATACCTGTGCACTCCGCTTCCTTCCGCTATTGAGGGCTACCACTCCAAACTAGAGGCATCTCTTTCAAGAGGTTCACAAGGTGTGTGTGTGTGTTGTGTGTTCTTGTGTTCTTGTTCTTGTGTATAGGTCTGAGCCTTTAATTTCATACCTACAACTATCCCCTATCTCTGTCCTTACAGGGAACAGCACTAGGCCTTACAGTGCAGGTGTCCGTCTGGGCCCCAGGTCTGGGTCTCGCCCTTCTCCTGCCCCCACCAAGCCCAGCCGCAGCACCACCCCTCGACCAGCCTGGTCCTGAGGGCCAGCGCCCCTCTCAAACCTCTGCATCTCCGGAGAGATGTTCCCCATGCCAAACTCTCCTAGGCAACCTTTAAGGACAGGGAGTCACCAAGGGAGATGTCAGCTAGTGAAACTGTCCCTAGATGTTGGTATCACCATAATATTCCTGCCAGTTTACAGTCCTGTTTAGTTCAGTTGAATTATTATTCACCATTTGGTTCTGGTCTGAAGGGTGTGCAGTAATATTGATGTCAACAAAGTGACCTTTAGATGCTTTTAGATCCTATGTTTGTTTTCTCCATAGAGTCTACCATGTGACAGTCAGTAATAGAAATCTGTATGGTGAATCATTCAGGAAAATTGTGTGTTTGCATGTGTCCAAAGCATTTTTTTCTTTTTGCAGCTTCATTGGTGGTGCCAATATGCGACTCACAGAGTCTTTGTGTCTAAAGCTAGAAAGCCATGCCTTTTGTCCTATTTTGTACAGATGTAATTTGAAGAAATATATGTAAATGAATATTTATGTATGTTATGGTTGTAGAATTGACCAACAAATCATTGATCATGAGTTAAAGTTGAACCAGATTTTATATTGTGCTCCAGTGAGTTACATTGTTTTTTCATTAATGTTCCATAATAAAGCTTATTGTTGCTTTATCTTAATGTGGAGGATTGTTTAAACAACACACCAGCAGTTGCCTCTGGTCTATTGTGTCAGTGAATAATAAGACAGTGTAGTCAGCAGTGTAGACAGCATTTCCTGGCAGAGATTCTGAAGATATGTTTTTGGCAGTTGACTTTGTCATCACCTCAGTCCCTCCAACTGTTATCAGTTGTCACTATGATATAATATTTGGAGATGGAGAGATGGTCAGCTATTACTGGTACTGTCTGGTGCCAGTGTGGCTTTGTGCAGGCTTGACAAAAAAAGCCGCACAATAGCAGTAAGATGTATTTTTAGGTTTATTCTTATTAAAAGAACATTTATCAGATGTAATACACCACAAAAATAATAGGCCTTCAATACAGGGTCTCGTTGCTTGAAGGAAATATTGGTTATGGGACAAAAGAATAACCAAAAAAGACTGAAGGAATTCTTTCACTGGAGCATAAATTTACGGTACATTGTGGGAATAAATAAACTCTGCTTCCAATCAGGACTTGCAGCACCCTAGACTGAAAGATTGGCGGAGCATTTTACAGTTGGCTGGCAGGTAGGATATATATATATATACATAGAGGTTTCAGGAGAGACGTGGTAACACCCATGCCCATAGTGGCCCGATGAACCTGTGGCCGGCTCAACGAAATCCACATCCACCCCAGAACCATACCCGGTTGGAGTCAATCATACACGTAAGACATAGATGGCGTTTAAAGGGTTTCCTTTTACAGAAAGGTGCATAGAATGTTTATACGTATTTCTTGATCTCGTCGTACAGGACCAACACGAATGCGCCGCCCATGCCTCTGAGCACGTTGGACCACGCGCCTTTGAAGAAGGCTCTGGGACCCTCATCCTTGGTGATCTTCTTCCAGCAGTCCATTGTGCCCTTGTACATAATATCAGCTGATGGAACGAAAAAATATAATGGCCGTTAATACAACAACTATTTTTATATGTGCGTAATTCCATGGGTAAATATAAAAGCAAAAACTAAGCATGCTTATTTATGCTTATTTTAACTTCAGATTACAACTTAAATTGGACTTGACATTGTTCAGCTGAATAATTGATTCATTTTTGTGTGTTTAGCAATTGCCTTCAGTTTAACTGGCGTTTGCTATATCAGGACTTACCTCCTTTACGTCCTGACTGCATCATCATACGACGTCTGACTGTGTCGAAGGGATAAGAGATGATACCAGCGGCGGCAGTGACAGTCTGGGCAATCATCCAGGTGATGACAATGTGTGTGTTCTTGGGATCTGGCAGCATACCTGTAAGGTGCCGTTAAGTACAATTATTTGGACACTATCCTGCCTCTCAATAATTGTCATTCTGCACTTCCAAGAACCAGTGATGTGAAATGTCATCTCTATAAACACGGTAGTCAGCTTTGCGGATCCTTACCCTTAGCTGTGTCGAAGCAACCGAAGTAGGCTGCTCTGTAGATGATGATGCCCTGAACAGATACATTGAATCCCAGGTAGAGGCCTCTGAGACCATCGGACTTGAAAATCTTGACAATGCAGTTGCCCAGACCAGTAAATTCTCTCTCAGCTGCGCCTTTGCCGATGTCAGCGGCGAGCCTGGTTCTGGCGAAGTCAAGGGGGTAAACGAAGCAAAGGGAGGTGGCACCAGCTGCTCCTCCAGATGCAAGGTTACCAGCGAACCAGCGCCAGAACTGTGTCTTCTGATCTATTCCGCCCAGGAAGATCTTCTTGTATTTGTCCTTGAAGGCAAAGTTGAGGGCTTGGGTGGGGAAGTATCTGATGACGTTGGCCAGGTTGCCTCTCCAGAAGGACAGGAAGCCCTGCTCTTTGGGGATTCTGACCACGCAGTCCACAATACCCTTGTACTGTGTCTCTGCTGTGATTTGTTTGCTGGCATGTTGTACCTGCGCAGTAGAACAAAAACAAAGGGAGATATATAATGAACTTTGTGTGTTGTTGTTGAAAAGTTACTCGAACAAACACAGAGGATTTTACCCCTAGTACTGGTAATATGGCCCTGGTTCAGACCACGTGCAGCAAGTCCTAAGCTACACTTGTTCGCGGGGTGAAAGTATTGAATTGCATGCCTATGGTTATTTTTAGGAACAAACTTACACCAAATATCACAGCTCTTTGCGAGCACGTTTTTAAAGATCGGGGCACATGGTTATCTAAACTTGGAAAGACTTTTCGATATCATTTGAGATATCAAATAAGTCAAGGCCGCCAACAGCAGTACAGAGTAAATACATCAATACATTACACCACAAGTGCGTATTAAGGTCTTATTGCAATAAAATACATATTGCAATAAAATACAGAAAGATAAGCTAAAGAGAAACATCGTCCTTTCCTCCCATTATGAAGGATCTCTGATGACAATAGCACCTTGGATAGCGACCAGATTCAGCACCTCTACGTTGTCCGAACATAGCTGTCATGCGCACTTGAAAGCTACTGAGCCCAGCAACAGTTTTTTTGTTGTTGAAATTACTTTGTGCATGACTGTAGTTACTTTAGATTCATCCAAATGTAATATCTATCACCAGATGGCTAGATAGGGATTTGAAGTGAAAGAAACTTCAGTCTTACCTGCAGCAGAAGTTTAACTCTTTCGATAGGGGCGACGGCGGTCTTAGAGATGGCAGCGGCAATACCACCCGCCAAAAAATCCTTCATGAAACTAACCACAGCGTCCGACATGACTGCTGGATTCTCCTCACCCTAAGGTCAAGTTAAGAATATGCCTCCACTAAGGGACCCTTAAGGAAACCCAACGCCCTTTCAAGTGGACGACTGCAGACTTTCGGTCTGAATATATATGTCCTTTCTATCGCGAGAGGACAGAGTGATGGATATGAGAACGACCGAACAGAAAATCGTGCTTGAATAAATATCCCAGGTTAGAGTTCAAGGCCCTCGCCATGTTAAAAAAGGTGAGCCTGTGAAAATCTACTGGGGGCGTTTAAAGGACAAATAAATCTCTTCACACACATGCTTGCCATTGATAGACAAGTTTTTACTTCTCATTCCACTGTATAGCTAAGGGACCAGTGTGCAACAGTTGGTTTGCTTGATAAATTAAATTCCGTTAAGTTTATCGTTTACATTGTAATAATCTTTGGTAATGTATACACGATATCAGACTAATTTTTAACGTGTACAATGCAATTGTAGGCCTACATCAGAAACATCAAGTACTTTCTTTCTAGTAATATATTATTACATTATATTGTCATGATGGCATTCAACCTTGAGCCACCCTGAGTAGGCCCTGCTGAAATGTGCGAGTTTCATTATTACAAACTGTGAATATGTGCATGTGTACGTTAATACTAAGGTTTCCTGTTAGGTCTACCAATAAAGACTTCATAAGAATTAAGTAGTAGGCTAAATGGTATAACTTGTTTCGATCTCATAAGATTGCGTATTAATGCGTCGCCACTGATGTCAGATCTTCTCTAGCTTCTCGAGATGGGTCACACAAGTAGCCTAATTGCTCAACAGTTCTACAGCAGAGCTGCAGCTGCCTAGTCTTGGGGATCCAGGATCCTGCTGTTGCTTGTGTAAAGTTAGATGATTTTATATCGTGTTATGCCCCCGTGCAATGGCAGTACGATGAACATTCTCACAAAATTTTTAACCAGGTTTAAGTATTGGGTCTGTTGTTGCCCCGGTACTGTGGCACGGTCTTCTCACTAGGGGCGTGTAAATAGCTGTTTCCAAAACAGTTGCCCTGCAACAACAAGACAATGCGAACTGCAGTAGGCTTAGCTTAAAGACAGGCTACCTCAATGACCCATTAGGCTTTGAATAACTGCCTGGTATTTCCTAAGTGAAATTTTATTTGGTCACTGTATGCCATCACTAATATGTCGCGTGCGCGCACTGAGTGAGCGCGCGAGTATCCATAGAACACACCTGCCAGATGCAACCATGCAACCAAGGATCAAGTTTAATTCTGACATAGAATAATTAGTAATTATACTTGATTTTGACATAGTATAGTTAGTAGTTATGCAATAATGGAGTTATATATGATGCAGGGTACGGTTTCCATATAGCTTAGACTGCAGACTGCAGCCTACTGCATCGTCTTCTCATATTTCTTCCGTTTTGCTGCACAGTCACTTTGGCAGCTGTTTTGTTACGGCATGACAACACTGCCAAGTCGCATGGGCCGCCATAAAGGGAACAACACTGAAACGCGAGGATAACTTAAGCAACCTAAACTGCTTTGTGTTTTTTTCTGGAAGGTGTTTTCTCATAGATCACTTTGCACCGGCACAGCCTTAACTGAATGCTTTGTTATTTAGGCAGCATTACTTCAGTTAATTGGCCTAAATTAGGAGGATACCTTTTGTCAAGATTAATCATACCTGATCCGGTATTTACAGGTTTACATTCCAACTGGCATTCTACCAACTGCAACAGCTATTA